>JASANY010000721.1:0-29326 GCA_030849755.1 Trypanosoma avium
CCATTAATAACATTGGCCGTCTCAAATGTATTCTTGTAGTGGCAGCGAAGATCACTGATCTTGGCTTTAGCGCTCTTCGAGGACACCTGGGGTTTGCGGGAATAGTGCACCATGACTCGTCGAGGATTTCTATATTTAAAAAAAAATTAATAATAAATAAAGAATAGGGTGAAAAAAAAAAAAAAAAAACGATTTAAGGGAAAGAAAAAATAAAATGAGTAAAAATAATAATAATAATAATAACAATAATAATTATAAATATATATATATATATATTTTTTTTTTTTGACATTTTAACTAAAGATGGAAAAAAAAGAGGGAAAGATGGGGTAAAAGAGTACACCACATTATTAGCTAGAGCATATATACAAGCACAAAAAGAATGAACTAAAGACCTACCTAAAACCATATGGGGAGAGAGAGAGTTTTTTTTTTTTTTTAATTTAAAAAAAAAAAAAAGCATTAGTATTTACATTGAATGGCTCTTATGATTTTTTTTTTTTTCCACTTTTCCTCCTTCCTTTTCTGCGTTATTTTAATTTTCATCCTTTAACAAAATTTCTTTTTATCTAACTTTCTCCAACTCCTTTACTTATTTCATTTTTATTTTTTTTCTCGGCGGGAGCGGGTTTCACACTTCTGACTTGTGCCTATTTATCATTGCTTTAACTCGTGGAATTATTTTAGCAGCGAAAGGTTGAAGACGGGGAACAATAGCAGGTGCCATTAAAAGAGTTACAGCAAGTTCTAGTGGCACTAGTAATTTATTTAATACAATTGATATTCCCAAAGTTGCCCAAAATGAAGGATACTTTTTTTTATTTTGTTCTCCCTCAAATTCATCGATATCAGAAGATACAAATTTATCCTTTTTAATATTAAAACCATAAGAACGCGCAAGTCCAAGAAGGTCAATGTGAAGAAAGTATAAAGAGAAAAAAATTGCACATAATAAAATATTGTGTATAATAAGGTATAACAATAAACCACCACCACCATATGCTGCTAATTTTTGTTTCATAGTAAGAGAACCACTAGGTGGGATAGGTGGTTCACCACCATCAGATCCTCCAGTAGGATTTTTTGCAGAATTATTACCATTATTGCTATTATTATTAGTATTAGTATTAATATCCCCATTGCCACTAGATTTACTTCTGTAAACACGACTTTCTGAATCTACTAAAAGTCCATGACGTCGGTGAAACATTGGAAATCGTGTAACAAAACCATCTGGAATATCAAATGTTGTTACATTCGTTAAAAGGTTATGATAATAAGGTTTACTGTGATCTAATGAGTAATATTCACGCCAAAGTATACCTGGATCTTGAGGGTCAGGTAATTCATTAACATTTCCTGTTATTGTCGCTGGAAATTCTTGATTTGGAGAAGCAATACGTAATGCAAGAATTAATGCAGGAAGTGTCACAGCACCATGTACACCAGAAGGTTTTTCTATTGTTGAACTCGTTTCATTTGTTTTCTTAGACAAATTAGAAACACTACCTATAGATGAAAGATAGCGAATTGCCAAGCGGCCCAGCTCAATACGCGTTGCCCGACGCATACAAATATACCCTTAAAAAAGCTAATACTAAAAATAAAACTGAAAATAAAATAATTTTTAAGACAAAAAAAAATACAGATAAATATGTACATAAACACAAAAAAAACAGGTGTAGAAAGAAGAAAAGAAAAGCAATCCTCCATTTTTTAATATCATATTATTTTTTTTTTTTTTTCTTTTTTTAAAAAATAAAATACCAAAAAATAAAAACAAATGCAGTTAGTGCTGTAGTTGCCTCGCTACCATTTAAATTTTTTTTTTTTTCTCCCGCTTTTTTTATTCCACACCTCATGCGGCAATCATTTTGCCTCCCATAGTAAGGAATTCAGAGTGCTCATCAGTAGGGTCACGTGAAACCTCAGTCTCCGCCCAGAGATCAGGAGTCAAGAATCCGTACGTCTTGCGCAGGGCATAGAATGTAGCCATAATGAAGTTACCCCTCGTACGGGTCTTACCGCAAGAACTGGTGTACACATCCTCAACACCGGCAAATTCAAGAATTTTCTTTGGGACAGGGGCTGCCACAATACCGGTACCACGAGGTGCAGGAATGAGGCGGACGGAAACGGAGCCGCACTTGCCTGTAACCTTCATTGGGATTGTGTGGGGCTCACCAATCTTGTTTCCCCAGTAGCCACGGCGCACTGGGACAATGTTCAGCTTCGCGGCGATCATGGAGGCACGGATGGCCAGCGACATCTCCTTGCCCACGCGGGCTCCAATGCCGATGTGGCCGTTGCCGTCACCGACAACGCTGAAAGACTTGAAGCGGGTGCGCTGGCCAGCGGAGGTCGCCTTCTGGACAGGGAAGGCAAGCATCATCTCATCCCGCAGCTCCCCAGACTTGACCAGCTGGTCCACAATCTGGTGCTCCTTGATGGGCATGGAGAAGAGGAAAATCTCCTCCAGTGAGGTGATCTTCTGCTCCTTCACCAGGCGTCCCAGCTTGGTGCATGGAACCCACTCCTTCTCCTCGCTGCCGCCACCACGGCCGCCACGGCCACCACGACCTCCGCGGCCACCACGACCACGACCGAATCCACGCTGTTCAACAGCAGGTGCAGGTTGAGCGTCAGCCATTGCTGTGCGGTTTCTCCTCGACAAGTGGCTAATATAAAAAGGGAAGAGAGAGAAAAAATATATATATATGTATTAGAATAATAAAGATAGATAAATGGAAAAAGAAACCAATCAAAAAATATACAAAGAAACAAAACAAAAAAAAAAAAAGTTATGTCAGAACTTTTATGGAAGGTAATGAAAGAAATTTATCAACTCTTTATATACTTATATATTTTTTGATGGTCTTAAGGGTAGGAAAATATATAGCACGCAATTAAAGAAAGGCGTGCAAGAAAAAAAAAAAAGGGGGGGATGGGGGAAAGTAAAGATATCATAAAATAAATAAATTCATGCTTACCACTGAAGTTAAGTCATTTGATGGTGCTGAGTCAATACTAATAATAATAATAGTAATAAGAAAAAAAAAAAAAACTTTCCGTTGATGTGACGCACAGGTGTATATTTAAATCAGAACTAGAATAATTATATTTATACCATTATAGTTTAGTCTCACCTTCAAGTGGACGTAGAAAATTACCAGGAACAAGACCTTTTTGCCGTACTTCCTTTTCATCATCCATAAGGAATGCTTCACACCAGCCATTTTCTGCATACTCTTCAATAACAAAACGATCTCCAGCTTTAAATCCAATAAATCCTTCCCGATCTGGTGATTGATAATCGAATACAGCAACGTAGATACGTTTAGATTTTCCATTTTTACTATATTTACCCCCTATTATGTTTGATTTAGATTCAGTAGAATAATCTGAATTTTCATCATCACTACTAAATTCTTCACTTTGTGTTAAACTTGCATTAAATTCCTCATTTTCATCATCGGTGGTTAGAATATTAGAAGATGTACGATTAATTGCACGTCGAGCATTTACATCACGAGAACGTCTATATATACCATAAACTGTTTCCATAATTATAAATAAAGCAGATATTAATACCCATGTTTTCCATTTTCTAGTCCCAGTAGGAGCACTTCCTCCTGAAACTTCATTTTTACTTTTAGATACAACCTCACGGGTAACTGCACGTGGTACGGCAGATTCTTGACTTTTAACAAGAGCTTTTAGAGCTTTAACACTGTAATATGTACCAAAGCCAACTCCAAAAAGTTCAAGACCAGAACGCATTACTTGAATAAGAATTTGAAGTACATGACCAGCGACTTCAATAGTAGAATGAATAGCAAATTGTCTTTTTTGTTGACGATGCTTTTCAACAGCTTCTTTTTCTTCTTTGCGTTCTTGTCGGCGACGTGCTCGTCGTTCCTGAGGTGATTCATCAATAGCAGGTCTTCCAGATAAATTATTTTGAGGTTGATCTGACTGAGGTGGTAGTAAACTGTTTGAAACCTGACCATTAGGAGATGCTATACCTGTATTTATGCTACCTGGCATTCCTCCACCAATCATTCCTCCTCCATACATAGAAGACATTCCTCCCATTCCTCCTAATCCTCCTCCATACATAGAAGACATTCCCCCCATTCCTCCTAATCCTCCTCCATACATAGAAGACATTCCTCCGCCGTAACCACCGTACATCTCGTTCTCTTTTCTCTATTCTCCTTTTTTTTTTATATATTTTATGTATTTATCTTTTTTTTTTTTTGAGGGGTAAAATTCTATTAAAGGTTAGAATAATTACAAAACAAAATTTACTTTAGAGAAATCAAAAAGAAACTTTAAAAACATGGATAAATACTTTTCAAAAAATTAAAATAATAATAAATAGTATAATAATAATAATGCGGATATTCTCCCCTCCAACTTTCACTTTCTACTCATAGATTATTCTATTCAACTACCACAAAAAAAAAAAAAAAAACAGTCATTAAAAGCCATGCGAGCACGGTATAGTGTATTCGTCACTGTTTTCCTCGTAAACCTTGGCACAAGCACTGGAATACGATTTTATACAAAACGAAGTAGAAAAAAAAAAAAAAATGGTTTGACTTTTTTTTTTTTTTTAAAAAAAAAAAACAACGAAAAAAAAAAGAAGTGACTTTCTTACATAAAAAGTGAGCACAAGCGCACGTCTTTCCACCCTCTTTAAGTCGACAAAATCATTCAAAGAGTAAGCCGACGGTACCGGTGAGGTGATAAGCACCTCCTATAATTTCCATTCGTCCAAATTAATTGGTTGACCAGATCTCTTCGCCTCTCTTAAAGCGTCAAGTTTTGCTTGCATTTCCGCTTCAATACGATCAGTTTCACGGCGCATAGCTTCTACATCATCTTGATGTCGTTGACGTTCTCTTGAAATTTGTTCCAATATTGCCCTTCTCTTTCCATCAAGTTCTTCTGATGCCTTTCGCCGCGCTTCTTCTTGTTCCGCAGTGGCTTGACGTCTGGATTCTTCTTCATTAATATTTGTTTGACGTCGATGTTCTTCTTCACGCATACGAGCCAACTCTTCACGTCTACGTTGTTCTTCACGTTCTTTTTCGTAGACTTCATAATCTGCCTGGTGTGCAAGGGCTTCTTCAACTTTTGCCTCAGCCCTTTGAAGTTCTAATGCTATTTCACGCTCACGTTGACGACGACGTTCACGACGCTCACGCTCCTGATTTGTTGACTCTTTAGCCAATTCTCTTTCAGTTGCCAATCGACGTCTTTCATCCTCCAACTCTTTCTTTTTTAAAGCTAATTCTCTGAGATGCGAATCGATATCCTCCTGTTGTTTCTTTTGAACTTCTGAATATGCAGCCATCTTTTGTTTCTCCTCTTCTGCTTTTTGAATTTTCATAGCAGTTTCTTTCTCACGACGAAGTAACTCTCCTTCCCATTCTCTTTGGGCACGAGCACGTTCTAGTTCTTGTTCCCGTTCTTTTTCTCTTCGTTGTTGTAATATTCGCCATTCTTCTGCTTTCTGTTTTTCTTCAACTTCTAATTTTCTTGCGTAATCTAATTTGGCTTTAAATACTTCTTCCGCTTGCCTAAGCTCTTCTTGTTTTTTCTTGAACCATTCTGCAAAACTCAACTGATTAGCACCTCCACCACGAAAACCATCTTTTCCAGTAGGTACTGAACCACCATAAGTACCTTTTTGATATTGCTTATATACGTCCTCAAAAAGTTTATCATCATTAGGTTTTCTAGAGGCTCCATCACCAAATGATGGTCCTGGTGCAGGTTTAGGATTCATAGGAGTCCTATTTTGTGCAGGAGGATTCCATTTAGGAGCATTATTATTTGCAGGAGTTGGCACCGGACGTCGGCGATCGTGTAAAGCCATTTCTTGATCATATTTCCTTCGTTTTGTTGGGGAACGCAAAATATGATATGCATTCACCACCAGTTTAAATACTGCTTCACCTTCTGGATTTTTATCTGGGTGTAATTCTAGCGCCTTAACCTTATATGCCTCCCTAATACCATCTTTAGACGCTGTTCTTGGAACTCCCAGAAGGGCATAATAGTCTTGCTGCTTTTGCATCTGATAATTAAATATAATATAAATATATATTTAAAAAATATATATATATTTTATATATATATATATAAAAGGTTGGTCTACGCAAAAGACCACTATACGTTTTATAAATAAAAATATTATTTGTAATATTATATTTTACCCCACACGTTAGTCCGCCCGTTTGTGAATTCGTTAAAAGTATTTTTTAAAAAAGAATGAAAAAAATGAAAAAAAAAAAAACAAAACTACTATAAAGTTAAAGAATTCTCGAAAGAAGAAACAAAAAAAAAAAAAAAGAAAATGGACCTTATTACACGGTTTTATTAATTTCTGATATTATAAAAAATAAAGAAGCACAAAAAAAAAAAAAAAAAAAAGAAAAAGTTAATCTACCCCTATTAACCATTTTAGAATTCATTTTTTTTTTTCTCGGGGGGGGGGGGGGGGCGCCGGGAGGGAGGGATGGATGGAGGGGGCCTCAATGGAAATACATAAATCAATTATTAATTGATTTTAGCGTACATTTAATAATTATTCAGAAGTTTCTTTTGTTTTTCTTTCTTTCTCTTTCTCTCTTTCACTTTCAGCTACAGCGTTTCCCCATTCTAAATCATCTAGTAATTTTTGTGACTGTTTTAAAGCAGTTGGAATGCGGGATAATACACAGGCCAAAGCACATAAAAGAACTACAGTTTCTCCCCAAAGTCCAATATAGTCGTGAAGATAATCAAGCCATGCTAATATTATACGGTATTTAAAGGTACCCAATGCAAGTTCCTGTCCCCATCCACCACTTTTTGCACTTAAATGACGCATATGCTCAGGTGGTTTCATACCATAAAGAAGATAATAATTTCTGGCTTCTGGATTTACAAGAATATCATATGCATCTTTAATTTCTGCCAAAGCCATTTCACGATCTTCTTCATCTTTTTCATTTTCTTCAATATTTTTTTTCTTTTCTTCATATGCTTTCTTAAGCTCAGCTGCATCAACTGATCTCTTTGATTTAATATCTTTCACATCCAAAAGAACTCCATAAAGTTCACGATCAACTTGAGAAGCAAGACGATTATATGCTAAATTAACTTGTTGATTTTTAGCTTCACATGATCTTCCACAATAAACAAGTTGTCCTCTTTCTTCTTGATGTTTTTCATAAGCCTGACGAATCTCTTTACGAACTCGAAAATTTTCACGTCTTCTTTCTTTATCAGAATCACTTTTTTCACCTTTTAAATTTTCATTATCTCGTTTAATTCGACCTTTTATACCGAGAGTTTCATAATATTTTTCCAACTCCGATGGAGTAACGCCACCAGTAGTCTCGGTAGTGATTTCCCCAAAACCTTTACCACTTTCTATTTGAGGAGGTTCAAGATTAAATTCAACATCATACTTTGCAAAACCTAACAAAGCAACGGCAAAAATTACAAATAAAAAAAAGGTAAATCTAAATTTTGATCCAGAATCTTCATGTTCTTCTACCAATTCATTCCATTCAGCTTGTGTAATAACTCCTCGATTAGGGTCACGACGCGAATGTCGGTTGGTATTTGCAAATCGTGAAGTTGTAACTGGTATTTTTCTCATGGTATTATGTTTAGCAAATAAATCCTCTCGTGTAGCACGTGCAGCACTCTCCTCAAGTTTTGCACGCCTTTCATTTGCTTGTTGCTGACGAATTTGAGCTGCTCTTGGGATCATTTTGTATTAATTGATATTTTACTTTAATAATAAAAGAAAGAAAGAAAAAAAAAAAAAAAGAGAGAGAAAAGAATCAATTTACTTAAACTTTTACAGATAAAAGAAAAAATGCCCCTCAAATGTAGAGAAACCAGATAAATAAATGAAACAAAAAAAAAAAAAAAAAAACACTAACGATTTTATCTTCAATATGATGTGCTTATTTTTCATTTTTTTTTTTTTTTTTTTTTGTTGTTTACTTTGATTATACTTTCTATTTTTTTTTTTATTTTTTAATTTTTTTTTTTTTTTTGCTTATCGCACATTATTATTCCATAGCGTTAACGACAACTCCCTCTCATTTGTCCTATTTCGCCTATTTAAAACGTGTTTCAATTTGGTGGTACCCACAAAACCAAGGCACACAACCAATAGTTGATGGGAATGTATTCTTTTTTTTTTTTTTAACTGCTTTTCCTTTTTTTTTTTTTTTTTAATTCTTCTTTTTTTATTCTTTTTTTTTTCCGTTAAGAATCACCTACTTGGGTGGAGACTTAAAAAAACCTGTAACGACAGCGTGATCACGCTCGAATGGTTCTAGAGAAGCCTGCTCCTTAGGCCTCAAACCAGAATCCTTAAGTTTTTGTACTTCAGATGCGAACACAGTTGCAGGATCTGCGGTGGAATCAATACAGTTGGCTTTAATAGAGATGACAAAACCACCATTTTCTTTTAAGAAATGTTGCGCATTTAAAGCTAGGATGCGTGCCTGATCAGGTTGAGCGACGTCCATAAAAATGCAATCCACCAACCGTGGAATCAACATCCGATACTTTTGTGGGTAACGAGCATCTTCCAGAATTGGTACAATATTATTTCGTCGTTTCGTCATCTCTTCAAGATCTCGGCCACTGCGGTGTGAGAACTCGACGGCATACACCACCCCTTCAGGTCCCACCAAGTCAGAGACGTGACTAACCGTAGTTCCGCTGGCAGCCCCGAGGTAGAGGACGGTGGAGCCGGGTTCCATGTAAATATTTGCCACACCCGAGTAAATGGCGGCGGCGAGCTTGGAGCGGTAGGGGTTCCACACTCGGAACTCACAGGACTCTGTCTCTCCCGTCATCGTCCCACTCACCCGCTTCTCTCCGTAGATGGAAACTCCAGGCACCAAAGACTTGGTCGCGAGGGTATCTTTGCCAGCGAGCAGATAACACCCACGCATGCGGGCATGGGGGTGAAAGACGTTTCCCTTCGCTCCAGAGGCACCACCGCCGCCTCGACCACCACCGCGACCCCCGCGTCCGCCTCGCCCGCCAGCGCCTCGACCGCCCCGGCCACCAGCGCCGCCGCCCCGGCCCCCACGGCCACCAGCGCCGCCGCCTCGACCTCCTCCACGACCACCAAAGCCGCCTCTGCTTCCACCTCTGCCACCGCGCATTTTTCTCTGTAGGAGAAAGTTATTTATTTAAAAAAAAAAAGGCCTAACACTAAAAGACGAATGGTAGGGACAAAAAAAAAAAAAAAGAAAGGTTGGGGAAAAGAAAGTAAAAGTAGTGCAAAAGTGAACAGTTAACTGAAAGTTAATGAGGAAAAGGAGGTCGAGGGAAGTATAAGTCGAGAAAAAAAAAAAAAAAGAAATAAGCCATATATATATATATATATATATATATATAGGAGAAAAAAAAATGATAGTTTAGAAATAGTACTAAGAAAGAAGGGGGGGGGGGGGGGGGAAACTGATGCAGTAATATGCAAAAGATAAAAAAAATAGGGTAGAAAATAAAATTGAAAATTTTGAAGAGTATGAAGTACAGTTCTACCTTTAAAAAAAGAAAAAAAGGGAGGTGTTAAATATGTTTTTTTTTTGATTTGTACATTTTATTTATTTTTTTTTTCCCCCCCTTACTTTTTCTTTTTGTTGTTTTTCCTACCTCCCACATTTCTTTCTTTTTCCTTCTACTTCTAACTTCTGTACGTGACTTTTTTCTTTTTCTTTTTCTTTTTTTTCGCTAAAATTAAATGGGTGATATACTTTCACGACTAACTTATGCATTCTTTGTTTCATTTAATTTTATTAAAATATTCCTCATTCGCTCTGTATTTTTAGAATATTTGTTTGCCTTGTTAAGATCTGTCATTAGTCCAACTCCATTCCAAATAGCACCACTTTTCTTGAATTCATTACGTTTCGCTTCATCTGTCTTTTGCTGTTTTTTATGCTCTTCTTTTAATTGTTTAAGTTTTTTTTCACGTTTGGTATTTTCTTCTTTCATATATGCTTGTGCCGCAGCTACTTGTTTTGCTTCTTTCTCTTTTGTTTTAGTATCTATATTTACAGTTCTGGCTTCAATTTGTTTTCGTACAGCTTCCATTGCATCTCCTCCATTTTTAGTTTGTTGTTGCACTGGTAAAAATCCTGTTTGATTGGAAGCTCGAGATAAATTATCAGTACTAACACCTAATGAATCTGCAGGAGGTACCATTGGAGAGTGTGCCTCCGATACCTCTGAGGGTAGGGGTGAAATTGTGTTAGGGATAGCAGCAGCTGCAGCTCTTCCTTGCATAGGAGCCATTTGATTAAAGAAGTCATTTGTGTCAATTTCTTCTTTATTTTGTTTTTCTTGTTCCTGTGTTGGCACTGGGAACTGCTGTTGTTGTGGTTCTTCTTGTAATTGGTCCATTTGATCCATTGCACTTAATGAAATAAAATATAGAAAGATTTATAATGACAATACAAAGTTAAATATTCCTACAAAATAAATAAAGAGCCGAAAAAAAAAAAAAAAAGAGCAATAAAAAAGAGGCAAACGAGGAAAAAAAAAAAAAAATAGGTTTTAAGTTCATTATTTGAAGAGAAAAAAAAAGAAATACATATATGCAATTATCATTCCCAGCATTGATTATTCATTTTATGAAACCAAGAAAAGTAAAAAAAAAAAAATTATAAAAACTGGTTGTGATAGATACAGCACTTGTAGCACAGGGACTATCCCGTCGATAAAATTAGTTTCGCAAATAAATAAATAAATAAATACAAATATATATATATATATATATATATATATATATATATATACATATATATAACTCCCACTCTTTCCGTTCCCTTTCACAAATATTATTCATAAATATTAGTTTACTCAATTTAACGTTTGAGAACTACAACTACAACTACAACAACAATAATAACAATAACAAGAATAATTGCAACTGTACATATCATCTTTCGACCACATTTTTGTCGTCTACTGGCGTGTTTAATCTCTCCTGTCCCCTTTTCTACATATGTTCTTGACTCAGTAACATTTCCTGTAATAGTATCAAGTCCAGTTTGTTGTTGATGTACAAGTCCATGAAATTCTTGATATGTAGTCTTTAAATCTAACATATTACTTTCAATTTCTCTAACACCAAGAAGTTTTTCACGCTGTAAAGCTTCTTCTGTGTGAAATTCTGATAAATCAATTGTTTTAAAATCCTGCACTCGTATAGTTTCATGTGCAGTAATTGATCCATCATTTCTTCCCGTAGTCTCTGTTTGCGTACTAAACCGCCAAGTCTGTTTCTCTTTTCTTGTTGCTTCTTTATTAATAACATCAAACTCACCTTTTACGGCGTTATATTGCCCTCGTAACCCAGCTAACTCTATTCCAGTTTGAGAGGAAAGAATACGAGTTGCCTTTTCTTCACATTGTGTAGCTAATACACGAGATTTTCGTAATTTTTCACGTGCTATGGCATCTCTTGGAGTGCCAAGCTCTGCTGTAGCGCTAGAAACATCACCACACGCTCGACGCAATTGTTGCACTGCTCTTGCGAGTGCTTCACCTTCATCTAATGGCATTTTTTTCTTTTTCTTTTTTCTTTTTTTTACTTTTATTGTTGTTAATTTAATTAGTACTTCCACCTACACAGGTGAAACTAACAATACTGGTAGAAAAAAAAAAAAAAAAAATAGGAAGGAAAAGGGAGTCAAAGATGCGGATAACTATCATAACAGCTACATACAGAACTTAAACAAACAGTGGAAGAGGGAAAATTTTAATTCGAATAGAAGAAATGGGGGGAAAAACACAAACACAGAAGAAAAAAAACAATGGGATAAAAAGAACACAAAAAAAAAAAAAAAAAAATTAATCCTGGAAAGGAGGAAATAAGAATGTAGGAGAATGCGGAGAACCAAAAAGAGAAATAAGGAAAACGAAAAAAAAAAAAAAAAAACAAGGAACAACTAGCATCCATGTATAAATATATATATATATATATAAATGTACAGTAGCAACGGACTATATATACACAAGGTTCTTCTCTCTATTTATTTATTTTTTTTCTTTTTTTTTTTTTTTTTTTTCCAACTTCAAGCTTATTTGTGCGTTCATTTGTGTGCTGCTTTCATCTTGAAATTGTTTTTTTTTTTTTGATTTTGTAAGCACTCTCCAGCAAAAAAAAAAAAAAAGAAATCATAATAATAAACAATAATAATTACTAATAATAAAAATATAGTAATAATGCAGCATTAGCTAATGCTACAAGAATAAAAGACTAGATAGAAGGAAAAATACAAGGTATGTGTAGTGAAAAAAAAAAAAAGCTTAAAGTAAAATTTCGTTCTCTCTCTCTCTCTCTCTCTCTTTTTTTTTTTTTTTTTGCTTCGTACCCCTCATCCTCCTACTCTTTTATCCATTCCTCAATCAATCTATACTCTGCTTTCTCCCTTTTTATTTCTTTCCTTTTTCTCCTCATTCATATTAAACACTTTATTTTATTTCCTCTTTTTTTTTTACCCTTCTCCTTCTCCTCCTTCTTCTTCCTACTTTTTGTTTTCCTCCTTTCCCCTCGCCCTTTTCTTTCGTTCTTCCTCCGCTTAAGGAGAATACAAATATCGAAGTACGGTCTCAAAGAACCGTGTGTGTACAACAACAGCGCTACCTCACGTCGTTTTTTTTTTCTTTTTTCTTCTCTATCTATCTATCTCTCTCTCTCTTTGTCTTTCTCCAAATCCACTCTAACTCTAGGGATAGAAATCTACGAGGAAAAAAAAAAAAAAACTGCAAACAAGAGGAAAAAAAATCAACAACAACAAAAACATGCAATATTCTGCGTATTTTTAGTGGCTTTTTTTTTTTATCCTCTTTAATTTTTTTTTTTTTTTTCCTTTTTCTCCCCCCCTCCCTTCTTCCTTCTGCATAATTAAATAATGCACAACTACAGTTTTTTGACTTGTGATGCTCGAACAAATACACCTTTACCTTTAGGACATGTAAAATACTGCTTTTTATCAATAAAAGAGGAACCATCGTTAGTTCCCTCATTTCCTTCTAACATTTCTAATCCTATCCAAATACCAGCCCCGAATGCGGTGGGGCCATTGAAGCGTACAATCGCCTTGTACCCCTTATACGTTACCGTCTCTCCTACATGAAGTTCCTTCGCTGTACTAACGTGGCTGACCATCGACGATCGTGATGGTGTTGTGGAACGTGTGCCAGTACGCCCAGGTGTAGCAGCCCGAGTTGTACCTGTTACTCCAGTACTGATATTATTATTATGATTTATACTGTTATTATTAATATTTGTGGAGGAGGGTAAACCACCATTAGCCAAACGTGAAACACCGCGGGCGGCTGAAGTACTGCGGCCGGTAGTACGGGATGGGGTGCCACTGCGCATTGGAGTTGTACCCCCAGCCCGCACCGGCGTCCCACGACGGACGGCGCTTGCAGCACTACGAGCGAGTGGACTTCGAGTAGTGAGGCGGTTTACTGAGAGGCGACGCATAGACCCGTTAGAGCCCTCATGGGCGACGCTACTGCGGCCAGCGCGGCTTGTACTTCCTCCCAGTGTTCGAGCTGGGGATGTGACCCGCAGAGAGGCGGAGGAGGTGGCAGCGGAGCGAACTCCACCGCGGGGACGGGAAGTTCCGGAGGGGGTTTCAGCCCGTCGGGGAGTACTCGTGCGACGGGTCTCACGGTCGTGGGAGGAGACGTGATCCTCTAGCCGCTCCTGGGCATCAAGCAAGCGCTGATTCTCACGTTGTAAGAGGCGAATACACTGGTGTAACGCCTGGGCCTCTTTATTAAACATCTTACATGCCTGTAATACCTCAGGAGCAGGGAAATTTTCAAGCACGCGAGGCACCATTACAGACATTCGAGTTTCAGAAACACCATCAAGCCAAGGGTGTGTTAATGCATCATAAAGGGATATACGCTTGTGAGGATCCTTATTTAATAAACGCTGCACAAAATCAAGTGCGACAGAGGAAATTCCAGATGGTTCAGGAAGTGGAGTATCCATTATAGTTCGAAATACTTCCTTTTCAGAGGCATGCGCTGCTGCTGAGTATGGAAAACTTCCAGAAAGTGTAATATAAGTTACAACACCCACAGACCACGTATCAGCTTTAAAACCATCATAATGTGTCTGTGTAAATTTTGCGTAAAACATTTCAGGAGAACCATAACGCGGAGTTCCTATAACATCTGAACATACAATACGCTTTCCAATAAGTCTTTCAGCTCCTGGATATGGCATACAAAGTGCTACAGGATCCAAAGGATCTTTTGCTTCATCAGAAGTACATACACCCTTAGATCGTTTAGCGAGACCAAAATCAGTTAACTTAATATTATCATCAATACTAACAAGTAAATTTTCTGGTTTAATATCACGGTGAATAACATCATGAATATGACAATGTAATACAGCCTTAATAATTTGATATGTGTAAAGTTTTGATTTCTCTTCCGAAAGTTTTCCCTCTGGTGCTTGAAGAATAATTTCACATAAATCACCACATTGTACTTCTTCAAAAAAAAGTAGGAATTCTTTCTCTGTTTCAATATATTCTAAGAAAGTCACAACATTTTCATGTGCTGGAATATGTCTTAATACATCAATTTCTCGCTTTACCTCTGCCATAGCCCTCTCTACATTACCCTTGGTTAGCGATATTAGGTAGTCTTTCTCAATAATCTTTACAACAATTTTCATTGCAGGTGTTGAACCTGGTGGTTCATACGGTGGAATAGGTGTACATCTCTTCACTACACTCCATGCCCCACGCCCAACAACGGCATCCTCATTAATGAGATATTTCTCCTCCACACGTGTCACCCCTGTCGCTGGTTGATTATTTAGTTGATTTTGACTTTGATTTAGCGAACCCGGCTGGGTCTGTGGCGAATTGTTAGATTCCATACGTGAATATGAAAAATAAACAAATAATATATAAATAAATATATATTTATATGTATATATGTATGAAGCACGAGTGATGCTATGGCGTGTGTTTCACCTTTATATGAAATAATAATAAAACAAAGATACGAAAGAAATAAGGAGGAACAAAATAATAATAAAACAAGTAAAGTAGTGAATCACGCACATAAAGTAATACAAATAAAACAAATAAAAGAGAATTAATAATAGAAACAAAAAAAAAAAAAAAAAAATACATATATATGATAATAATGATAATAATAAATTCAGAGGGGGGTGACCCCGGTGCGTCATCCCCCGTTACTAAAATGCTAGTGTGGCGGAGGGTGCCCAACGGATGAAAGACAAATAAACAAAAAAAAAAAAAATACCAAAAAAAAAGGAAGAAATTCATCAGGAAATCTGGGAGTAGAGAATATCACACAAGTGCATATGTAAAGATATGTTTTTTCTTTTTTTTTTTTCTTTTTGATTCTACGCTCTCAGGTCTGTTGATGGCATAGCAGACGAAAATAATAATAATAATAATAATAATAATAATAATAATACTTTTGTTACTCATTTTCTTATAATTTTCTTTTTTTTTCTTTTTTCGTTCCACACAAACAGCACACATTTAATCTATTTCTCTCTCTCTCTCTCTCTCTCTCCACATTCATTCTACTCTTTCTTTCTTTCCTTCTCTACCTCACTCTCACTCTCTCTCTTTCACTGTGTTTCTCAAGAAAAAAAAAACAAATAAATAAATAAAAAATAAATAAATATGGAAAAATAATATAAATATATAAACAAAGAAGAATAACAACAGTAAGAATTCAGGAGAAAGAAATGTTTTTCTTTTTTTTTTTTTTTTTTGATAGAGAATCACCAAACATTATGGTCACAACATGACCATCGCAGACCCTCAATCTAATAATGATTGAAGAACCAGTGAATTAATTTTTAAAAAAAATTAATAATATCACTAGTTCGTCGCCATATATTAGGAAAAAAAGAATAAAATGAGGGGGAGGGGGGGAAACATCTAAAAAAACACACGAACATGAAACATAAACGCAATTGTACTAGATAAATTGTGTGTTACCCTTAACTACTTTTTTTTTTCCTTTCTATCCTTTCCCACTCTTTATTTTTCTTCTTCTCAGTTTTTAAGTATCTGTGTATACTTCTTTATGTTTTAAAACTTTTTTATGTGTGTGACCCAAAATAAGCGAGTCTACTTCGATCTTTTTTTTTTTTTTTTTCCCCCATTCCCCACCCCCCCCCTTTTTTTCCCCCTATCTTTAAACCAAATATTATTTTCTTTGTCTTCTTATTTTTCACAATTCTCTTTTTTTTTCCCTCTTTTCATCTTTTTCTTTTTCTTTTTTTTTTTTTTTTTTCTTGTTATGGTAGTTGTTCAATTTCAAATATTCCTTATTCTGTTCTTCATGCATTCATTGCTCACCACTCTCACACACACTCTATCTCTCTTCCTTTTTTTTTTTTTTACTTTTTCCCTACCCAATTCAATTTACTCCCATTTTATTCATCCAGCTGAAGGAAAGGGTGCTTTAGTAGTGTTGAGGCATCCGGCCGCTCAGCCACATTACGACGGAAGCATAAGTCAAGGAAGTCATAGGCATGTTGTGAACCTAAAATTTTTGGATCCTTCGGCACCGCATCCGGCCACCCAGAGGACATCGCAAGTTTATTCATAATATGCATCACATTTGCCATTGGAGTCCATGGGGGGCGGCCGGTGATCATCTCCGCCACGGTGCAGCCGGCTGACCAAATATCCGCCTTAAAGGGGTCGTAGCCGCTTTCATCGGTGATGACTTCAGGCGCCATCCAATACGGGGTGCCAGCGAGGGTGGCGGTGGCGGCCTTTCGAAGTGTGCCATGCGTCGTCATAATTTTCGCCTGATCAAAGTCGGCGAGTTTTGCTATTCCAGAATCCATAGATATAAGAAGATTATCACCTTTTATATCACGATGGGCTACCTGATTTTTGTGCAGGTATTCAAGTCCACAAAACATATGCCGTGCGTAGACTCGCACTACTGGGGCAGGAAGGTGACCATTCTCCAGGGTTCGCATCAGAGATGTGACGGAGCCACCTGTGACAAACTCCAAATATACAAATAAACGTTTTGGTGTACTTTCAGTGTCAACATGACTGTGAAGGTAACGAATAATATTTTCATGTACCAGTTTCTTGTGAATTTCAACTTCTGTATTGGTGGGAGCATCTTCAGCAAGCTCTAATTCTTTCACTGCCACAAAACGTCCACTTGGAAGAATACCAGCGTAGACCGAACCAAAACTTCCGGCACCAAGTTTCTTACCAAGCGTCACCTGGCGCAATTCATTAACATCTACATCCATCTTTTTGGATCGTTATTTTACTTTACTTTAATTTTTTTTTTTTTTGTCTTCTTTTTTTTTTTTTTTGTTGTTGTTATTGCTTTTCTCGCTTTGGGACAGGAGCAGATCTTTTCTTCTTGTTTTGTTTATTTTGATTTTTTTATTTTTATTTATTTATTTTTTTATCTTTTTTTTTTTTTTTTATGTGTGTTTCCTCCTGCCCGCAAACACACACACACAAAAAAAAAAATTTAAAAAAATAAAAATGAGACTAAACCAATAAACAAAAAAAAAAAGAATATTTAAAAGAGAGGGGAGGAAAAAAAAACTTAACAAAATTAAAAAAACCATATACGTGATTTTAGATATACAGATGATTGCATAAAAAAAAAAAAAAATAGCAATCTCAGAGAAAAGAAACATAATGAATAGGAGGGTATTAATAATTAAAAATAATAATAATAGTAAAAAAAAAAAAACAACAAGCTCCTTCACATAAGTGATGATAGTTTGAAGATATGTTTAGATAAAAAGCTTTTTAATATTTAGTATGCTTATTATTTTTTTTTTTTTTTTTTACTTTCTTTCTTCAATTTTTTTCTTTTCTTCCCCCTCAAGTCTTCTCTGATCCATTCATTTATTTTTTTGTTTGTTTGTTTGTTTGTTTTGGTTTCTTTACGTTTCGTGTGCATGTGCATGTGTATGTATTCATTTGTAATGTCTACTTCTGTTTAGCCCCCTTTATTTGCTTTTTTTTTTTTCTTGCTGCAGTTTTTATTCCTTATATAAATTCGGAAAAAAAGTGAGACTGGTTGCAGGAAAAGAAGTAAGTGCACCCTCTCAGAGAATCACAATTGTCAACCCATATAAAAAAGAGAGAGAAAAAAAAAGAGAAAATTTACCCCTTTTATATATATCTCTCTCTCCCTTACTACCTTACTTCTTTTATTTTTCTCACATTATTAAGTTCTTTTTTCTTTTTCTTTTTCTTTTTTTTTTTTTTCTATACTCCCTTTTTAAGCCTTTCGCTGCTTCTTCTCAAGTGTTAATGGCATTTTGCTCGTAGTTAGCAGCAACTCATCTGTGTAGGGAGGCAGGGGTGGTGCTTTCTGCGGTTTTAGCCCTGTAACAGGCTCAATACGCTTTGCTGTGATAAGTAGTGTCATCTTAAAGTGTCCCACCACCTCTCCTTCCTTTTCATATAAAACAGGGAATGGAACAACGGCGTTATGTTTAACCATCTCTGATAAGCCTAAGCGAGCTTTCTTAGTTTCCAAATTGCGCAGGGCAAAAGGAAATGTTTGATACTTAGACTCAATCTCCCGCTGTAACTCTCGCGCCGACTCCATCTTCATCGCATAATTTGAGTCAAGGGCTACCTTGTATACATAAGGTCTGGCATCACGCTCACGAAGTTTTCCTTTTCCAGAGCTCATGACAATATCAAGTGTCCAGACTTGACCAGCTTCAAGAGTGTAATCATGCACCAAGTGTTCCGCCACTTTCTTCTGAGGAATGCAACGGAAACTGTCCACAATATAGCGTTTCACCATATGTGAAAGTACTCCATCAACAGGAGTTACACCGTAGTGGGCTGCGGCTTTCTCAATGACTTCTGTCACTTCATAAACATTTGTGCCTGGTCGCATCTTTCGCATTGCCGTTTCCAGAATACTGTGGGTAGCGGCTATAACTTTGGCAGCCTTATCCTCATGTTCACTGTTGCCGTTAAGTTCATTACTTTCTGTAACCTGCACTGTGTGTGCAACCTGGGCGCAGTAACCATCTACGTGAATACCCAAATCAATGTGTACCACATCACCAAGATTAATTTCCTGCGGTGTCGCCTCATCGCCAGGGGCAGGGCTATTGTGGGCCACACAGCTGTTTACAGAAATACATGTCGGGAAGGCCACACCTTTTTCAGTACCTTTAAACATTGTCTTAAGTTTCTTTGCAATGGTATCATCACCCAACCTGCACAACTCATGTACCTTCGCACCAGGCTTTGTGGCATCAATTATAACCTGTAGTGTCTCATTACACCAAGAGGCGGCCTTCTTGTATCGTACAACAACATCAGAGTTATTGATAGTTGTGTCTTCTTCTTCTTCTTCTTCCTCTACGGCATCATAATCTTCCCATTCTTCTTCTGCTCCAACATTGCGAGACATTTTTTTTTTTTTTTAATAATATATATAAGTTTGTAAATGTATTTTATATATATATGGTTACTACTACTGCGGTGGCGGTGCTGGTATTTGGCTTTTGGTCTTTAACAAAGAGAAAGTGCAAGCTATGACGAGAAATAAAAATTTACAATTCAAATTAATTATGGTTTAGAGAGAGAGAGAGAGAAAATAATAATAATAATATAAATACAAATAAAGAAATGCAAACAGAGAATAAGACATAAATACATACAGAAATAATAATCATAATAATTAAAAAAAAAAACATACAAAAAAAAGGAGGAAAAAACGAAAAAAAAAAAAAAGAGAAAGAGGGGGGGGGAACTGCTTCCGGTAAATAAATAAATAAAGGGGAGGTAGGAAGTAAAAATTAAAATAAAACAATAAAAAATAATTAGTCCTCACATACTAAATCACTAAAACGCTATCACCTTGTTGTTGTTGTTGTTGTTGCTATTATTATTATAAATTTATTTATTTTTACCACTTTAAGTTCTTTTACTTTCTCCCCCCCTCCTAAATTCCCTTCATATTCCTCTCTTTATTGTCACTATATTCGAGTAAACGCTACAACTAATAGAAAAAAAAAAAAAGCGATCACCTATGGAAATTTTTGTAAATATGCAAAAATATATATTTAAAATTAAAAAAAAAATAAGAACCACTAAAACGACAATTAATATACTATTCTTCTTCGTTTTTTCTTTCCCTCTACCTCTGTTTTCCTTTTTTTTTTCTGGACTCTCTCTCTCTCTATATATATATATATATATTATCTCTTTCTCTCTAAATATATAAATCTTTTGTATACTGATTTCTTTTTCTTTTTTTTCTTTTTTCCTCCCTTTCCCTTCCCCTTCGATTCCTGTAGGTACTTCTCCCTCATATTCTTCTATCATTTACTGGGTTTTTGGTATTGTTGGTGGTGGTGTGCAGGCGAGAGGAACTGGCGCCGCCGCATCCTCATCGTTCGCATCGGAGTCATACAGTGGATTAGCAGCGGTATCCTCCACTGCCACTGTCCTTCCTGTGGCGGAGGGAGTTTCCTTTTCTCTTTCAGTCCCACCTGAGGAGGGGAGTGGGCGACGGGGGGGAGGGGAGTCCACGGCCTCCACCACCGCCTCCACCCCCCGCCTCTTAGACCTGCGGCCAAACTTTATTCGATTTAACTTAGGCACCGAGCGCTGCAGGGAGAAGGCAACGAAGCCGGCCACCACTGGGGCAATCACAACACAGAAAATAGTAATCGCCTGTCTAACGAGGTCCCCAGGCACCCCAATTTCTTCCACATCCACCACCCGCACACTCACCAGCGGGAATCCAGAATAAATAGATTGACTAATGAGTTCCACACCTGCGACAGAGAAGAGAACGAAGACTGTATTATTTGAAGAATGAATTCGTAGGGGTAAACCTTTACCTAATACCATTGAAGCATAAACCGATCGAAGTTGATTTTCCGCCTCTTCTATAGATGTAGTGGTATCAGGTTCTATAAAAAGACCAAATTGATTATTACCTTTTTTGGTTATCAAAATACCTTCCTGATTATTAGTTCGATTTGTTACACTTAAAACGTATTTACGTAATGGTTCTACACAATCTTCAAGTTGTAAAAAAATTTCAGTTTCATTTAATGGAAGGAAAATAAGATTTAATGATAATATAGAAGAAGTTTGAACTCTTAATCCAAATTTACTAACAATCAAATATGCATTAACAGGAACAAAACGAGGGCTAACTTTTTTTGAAGCTGTACCACAAATAAGAAGATAAACATTTTGATCAGAAGATCCAACGGTTGCAGGAATACTTGCTGGTATTGTTGACCAATATTGTCCAATTTCATTTAATTGTACCATTAAAGATGCGACATGATATCGAGAAGTTAAAGAACAACCATCTGTAATACTTTTATCATCTGGTGAATTAGCAATAAATAATTCTAATTGTGTTATAGGTGGTTTTAGAGGATCAGAAAGGAATATAGTTGTATTTTCTTTTGTATCATAACTTATCGCAAAATGAGGTAAATAATTAATTGAAGAAAGAGATAATTCTAATATTTTAATACCTCTATTAAGAAGTTTCTCAATAATAAGAGGTGTAGGTGAATTACCTTCAATAAAATAACATGAATATAATAAAGATGTTTTTGTAGGTGCTGGAGCTATAATAGATACTTCAATTAAAACAGAAGATGTTATTGCTGACATATATTTCATAACTGAGGTATATGCAGGTGTTACACGACATGTAGGATCATCCCAAACAAGAGCAATAGAAATTTGAGTTTTAGGAAGGAAAAAACCTATAATGGCCCATGAAACTGTTTCTGTTTGCCAAATATGAATAATAGATTCATCTTCTATTGGATTAGAAGTTGCAATAGCTTCTGCACGAGCACTACTAGAATCTCCTGTACTTGTTATTGTACGAATATATGCTTGGGGAATAGTTTTCCATGTAGAAGATTGAAGTATACAAATCATATAATTTTCATTATTATCATCCCATAAAATTTGAGAAAGATCTAATGTAGAAACTTCTCCAGATGTTAAATAAGAATATGATGAAGATACAAGAATTTTTTGTCGAATTGAACTAGAATCACATTTTTGATTCCAAGGTGCAAGACCAAATATTACACCAGATAAATGTGTATCAGATTTTAAAATTACTATAGAGTGTTCACGAGCTGATACAACTGCTGTACTATAGACTTTTCCATCTCCTGTCATTTCAACTAAATTTGGAGTTTGACAAGTTAAATCACTTCTTTTTATAAAAATTCTTCCATTAATAATAATTGCAGGATAATTTTTACCTGTTTCAGGTAATCTTACATTAATACTACCAAATGATAAAAATTTATTTATAATTATATTTGGCCATTGATTTACATTAATATTACCACCACAAACTTCTATAAATGATTGGTTTGGTACATATCCACAAACTGCGGATGCTCCACATGGTAACCATCGTCCAGAAGATAATTCATGTTCTTTTTCCCATTCTTTTACACCTTTATCATAAGGCACTAATGTTATTCTACGATCTGTAGCCACAAAAAGTGAAGTTCGTCCATCGGCAGCATAAATTCCAACACATAAAGTAAATGTTCCACTTATAGTTCCTGGAAAACTCACAGCTGTATAATTTTCAAACGTTTCCCATATATTTGCAGTAAATCCTACACGACAATTTGAATTTTCAGCTAAACGTACTGCGTAATGAGCAGAAGATTCTGAATTTGTTACAATAATATTTACAGCTGTACTAGCTAAACCTGGAACTACTGCAGAACCTAATTTTGTAGAAGAACCACCAAAAGATTGAAGCCATTTTAAAGGTTCATACATAACGTAATCTATACGAATATACGTATTACCTGCACAAAGAATACCAGAAGAATTTAAAAGTTGTAAAGGAGTATTTATTTGTAAAGATCCACGATTAGAATCAAAATCTCCTTCACTTTTTATTATATTACTACTACAAGCAGTTACCTTTTTAATCCATTCTGATCCTAAAGATAGTGGAACAAAACGAATACGTGGTGAATTTTGAGTAATAAGACGAGAAATTGTATTAAAATGTTCTGTATCTCCTGTAGATCGTATTGGAAGAATATTATCTTTTAATAAAATAGAACCTGTTGCACCATTAAAAATAGATATTTTACCTGTGGAAATTTCAGAATTTAATACTCCTTCAATTTTTACAGTTTTTCCTTCAGAAGAAAGTACTCGAAAAGATGTTTTACTTAAAATATGTCGAACACATAAATATTTTGTTTGAGATCCTTTAGATACAGAAGTAAAATAAATATTTTCACTTTGTTGCTGTTCTGAAGATATTAATGGAAATACTGGAGTTTCAAGTTCCATTGATACATATGTACCATCTACTGAAGAACATTTTTCTGAATTTGAAAGATATGCTCTGTAAGTTTTACTTGCAATTAAAGAAGAAGAAGCACCAGATACAATCGCCTTAATAGTTTCACCATATTTATATTTAGAATTATGTGTAGTAAAAGTTATTTGTTTCTTTTCAAAATTAGCGATAACAATGTTTTTACCACCTATTGAAGCACATAAACTTTTAGGTCCTGTCTTAACTCGCATAATAAGATCTTTTGATAAGAATAATTGTAAATTACCATTTACAATTAAAAAATCAATTGAAATAGTACCAGGAGAACAAGTTCTCCCTACTACACCATTATTTATCATAGTAAGAGAAAGACTACTAAAAACTAATGGAGATACTTCTGTAGTATGTGTTGCAATGGTTCCTGGTCCCATTATTTGTAATGGTACAACAATATCTTTTTCTTCAAGAATATTTTCATCTGTTAATATCACATTACTTTCAATACTACGAAGTACTTCTTCAACTGAATGAATTATAAGTTTAGTACTTGTTTGACGATATTCAGGTTTATCTGTACCATTAATAGCAACAATACGTATTAAATATCGATTTACGGATGATTCCATTAAATTTAAAGGTACAATAAATTGCATAGTCAATCCTTCTCCAGGTGTTAAGGTTGAAACTCCTGATAGTGTGGTATCATCTGTACTTTCTATAAAAGCCAAACCAATTAAATAATGATATTTATTACGTAAAATTTTAAGATTATCAAGTAAACCTACTGTATTTACGGGAATATTAACAGAATTAGTAATTGAAGATACAATATCAATAGTTCCAATCATACCTATAACATTTTTTAATTCATCTAATAATTCTGAAATAGAAACAGAAGGCCCTATTGGTGCTTCAGTTGGAATTGGATTTTCTGTAGGAGTTTCAGTTGGAATTGGATTTTCTGTAGGAGTTTCAGTTGGAATTGGATTTTCTGTAGGAGTTTCAGTTGGAATTGGATTTTCTGTAGGAGTTTCAGTCGAAGGAGGATTTGAAGGTGTTTCCTTCCCATCTGTACAAATAAAATTTGTATTCGAGAAGACATCATATGACTTAACATCCCACGATCCATCTTGACGAACCACAAGAAATCCAATTTCTGAGGTTGCGGGGGGTTTAAAATTACTCGGTTTAAATTTCATAGCAGAGCCATCATCCCAGTAGGCTCGTCCTCCCTGCACATAACCAGCAATTCCAGCGAAGGATAGTTTTTGGGCAATTATAAAATTCATAACGGCAATATTTTCTGCGGGGGAGTCAATGCGGGTGGTCCATCGTTGTGGGTCATCAATACATCCCCCACGCACCATATAAAGAGTTCCCTCCGCATGGAAAGTACAAAAAAGTATTAAAGCTACAAAGACAATAAACCTTATTATAAACATTTATTTTTTTTTTTTCTTTGCCTTTTTATTTATTTTTTTTTTTTTTGCTTACTTGCCCTTCACTAAGATTTAGAGTCCCACAAAGACAGTTCTCTTTGATAATAAAGGAGAACGAAAAATATATATATAATAATAATGATAAGAAAAAGAAAAAAAGAAATAATATAAAATACCAGGTTTATTTAAACAGGTAAACACCCTACCCAACCCTACATCAAGAAAAAAAAAAAAAAAAGCAAAAAGAAGAATATTCCTTTGCCTCGCTTTTTATCCATTTCGCAACCTACAAGGCAAGAAAGAAGGGTAGAGGGGGGGAAAAAAAAATCTTGTTTTTATTTTAGTCAAATATTTCACTTAAAAAGCTCGGTTGTAGAATGAATATGGTTTTATTGAAAAAATAGGCACATTTCGCAGCACACGCCCTCCACTCCATGAAGCACTCACAAATTGAGTCAAAAAAAAAAAAAAAAAGGAGCCAACGCAAAGAAAAAAAAAAGACACAGAAAACAAAAAAAAAAATAAATAAATAAATAAAAAGTGTGTGGCAAATGACGCGAAAATGAATTAATAACTGAATTTAATGAGTGAATGAAAAATTAAACTTTCACATCCCGTGATGAAAACATTTACAGATTCTTTTCATACAAAAGGTAATAAAGAAAGTGGCAGTTTCAGTGTCAACTTCTTCTTTTTTTTTTTTTTTCTTCTTCTTCTTTTTTAATTCTCTTACATCTTATCATTTGTCAAAAGAAGTACAAGAACAGAAACAAAGGAAAGTTGGGGGGGGAAAGAAATTCTTTTTTATATATTTAAAAGCAAAAAAAAAAAACAAAAAAAAAAAAGTTTGAAGATTACCTCCTTATTCTTTTTTTTTCACTTCGCATTCTCATCATCCACTTTTTTTTCCCCCTTTCCCTGCTGCCATCTTTTTTTTTTTTTTTTACAAGAAAAAAAAAAAAAAAACTCTCTTTTCACACACAAAAACACACACACATATATACACACACTAAAAATTAAACTCATCATCGTTAGCTGTTGCCTTCGTAGTACCTTGTGGTACGGATCGAACAACATTAGCATATGGATTAAGTGTAGGTATACTTGAGTTAGGTGAAATAACTCGGCTTGTCATACACACTGCAGGAGGAGGACTTCCCCCGTTTGCTCTAAGTCCCACACTACTTTGACCAGGTCCATTAGGAGTTGAAGCATGCATTGTTGCAAACTGAAAAGGATTATGAGGTTGTCCTGTGCTAACTCCTGCATAGAGAGCTGTTGTCGTTCCTCCTGTTTCCGTTACACTGTTAGTTCCTGTAAAATATGGATGTTGTAAACATTGAGTAGCTGTTGGGCGATCACTTGGATTAAATCTTAACATTTGTTCTATTAAATCAATAGCAGTAGGTGGGGCATTTGTTAATAATTGTCGTAACGGTGTTGGTGCTACTGTTGGAAAACGCATATTAAGACGACGTGAAAGTTGATATCCTTCATCCCATGCAGAAGGACTAGGAGCTCCTAAAACGGAACATATCTTAAATAATTGATCACTGTCTGATGAACCTGGAAATAAAGGTCTATTAAGATATAATTCTGCAAATATTACACCACATGCCCATATATCTACTGGAGAATTATAATGAGTAGAGCGAAGAATAATTTCAGGAGCTCTATACCATCGAGTAGAAACATATTCTGTAAAAGGTGGTCGAGAACGAATTTCTTTTGCCAAACCAAAATCTGCCACTTTTACAATATCTCCTTTTGTTAACAAATTTTCTGGTTTTAAATCCCTATGCATAAAACCACTTTTATGAATTGCCTGTACTGCTAATACAGTCTGACACATAATACTACGAATTTCGCGATCGTTAAAAGCACTTTGTACCCCACTCATTTGTTCTGCTCTCATCCTTTGAATATTAAATAAATTCATTTCCATATATTCAAATATTAAAAAAAGTTCGGTATTTTCACGTACTACTTCTTTTAATTTAACAATATTTGGGTGTTGCAATTTTCTTAATGCCTGTATTTCACGAAGTTGTAGACATTCTTCCCAACTAGAAAAACGCTGCTTCATTTTTTTTACAGCCACAATTTCACCTGTACTAATCTGTTGTGCTTTGCTTACCACTCCAAAAGAACCATCACCAAGTTGACCTAAAATTGTGTATCGATTCATATATTTTTATAAATATATATTATTTATGTATATATATATTTTTGTTTTTTTTCCTCCACCCCCTCCTTCTCGGCAAAAGAAAGTAATGTGTACTTTTGTTTTCTTTTTGTATTTTTTTTTTTTTTGTATTTTTTTTTCCTTACTCCCACTTCTGACGTTCTAGTATTTTTGTTGTTGCTTTGTTTTTCCCCCTTTTTTTGGAGGGGGGAAGGGGTAAGAGGCGTCTTTGAAATTACGCCTGTTTCTACACTTTTCTATTAAATGTACTACTACACTTCCTTTTCCTCCCAAGCTTATGCCACAGAGGAAGAGAAGTTGTGCTAGCTTTTTTTAAAATATATATAAGCAAAAAAAAAAAATAATAAAATAAAATAAAAGACATAGGGAAATAAGAAGAACAAAATTTAAAGAAAGGTAGAAAACAAAAAAAAGAATATTTTTAATATAGCTCATTACTTCCCATATATATTGCTCTTTCTTTTTTTTTTCTTTTTTTCAGAGATAGCAAATACGTGTTGCTCCTCTTTCTTTTTTTTTTTTTTTTCTTTCTGGATTTGTCACATTTTGTTTCTTTTAACCTTTGCTTCTGTTATAATTTTACTTTATTTTACTTTTTTTTTTTTTCCCCCTTCAATAAATAATATTATTTACTCCTCAGATGAATATATATATATATATATATATTAATTGGTAAAATACCATAATATTAAATAATAACAAATTTTTTAAAAATGAAATGCATAGTCGTTTCAGTGGCATAAAAAAAAAAAAAAAGAGCAGCGAAGCCGAAGTAAGAGTGCAGAAGAAAGTACAACAAAAAAAAAAAAAAAAACATAGAGGGCGTGCGTCATACTAGGCATATGTGTGTGTGTGGGCGTTGTGTGTGTGTGTGTGTCCTCCTTCTCATGCCGCTTTCTTCGGCTGTGGCTTGGGGTGTTGGCCGCCCCCGTAGGGTTGCCCGGCCTTCGCCCCCCGCAGGTGTACTCCCAGCGCCTTCTCCATCTTCACCAGCACCCGCTCCTCCGGCACCGCCTTGCCACTCTCATACTCCGTCACCACCCCCGCCCGCTCCGCGATGTGCTGGGCGAGGTCCTGCTGCGTCCACCCCTTCGCCTGCCGGGCCCGCTGAATCGACAGCCGCAAGTTTGTCTCCACCCGCTTTATCTTCAGCGTCTCATTGTCCTCGTCGAGTTTCTTAGCATTAGCCCCAGGCCCCTGCTTCTGCCCATTAGCGCGGAAGTGTTCCTTCTTCACCACATCCACATTCCCACCACGCTGAAGGGCACGATTGGCCTCCGCCTCACTCACACGCTGCGGCTTCTTCCCAACAGTATTTCGGTTTTGAAAATTAAAAACCTGTGGCTCCCAATCTTGTCCAGTCACAATTTGGCCACGTGCCATTGTCTTCAAAAGTCAAAAAAATATTCTTTTTTTCTTTAACTAATTTTATTTTTTTCTTTCTAGAGAGAGAGAAAAAAAAAAACAACTAAAAAAAGAAAAAAAAAATTTTTTTTTAAATAATAAAAAAACATTCAAAAAATCAAAGAAAAAACCATACTATTCAAAAAGAATCTTACAAAAAAAAAAAAAAAGAAAAAAACCAAAAAGAAACAAGAAAATCCGTATTCCAGAGAAAATACATTTATTTCCTGACTTTTAAGCAGAAATAAAAAAAAAAAAAAAACCCTACTTTTAAACCCTACTCTAGAACATAACAAAAAAAAAAAAAAAAACATCAAAAAAAAAAGTTCACATACATAAATATATAAATATGTACGTACAATATATAAATAAATATATAAATATATATATTATTACATAAAAAAAAATATAAAATTTTATTTTTCTTTATCTTTTTATAACCACGCTGCCCCTGCGCTGATCATATACAAAGGAAAAAAATTCCTTTTCACCTTACTACTTTTTCTTTTTTTTTTTTTTTTCTTACTTGCAATAATATATACTTTTAAAACAAGATATTGCAGTAGCAAATAAAAAAAAAAAAAAAAGATGACTCTGTATATTAAACAACAACTGTTTACTAAAACTACTCCCACAGCATTGCCTGTTTCCTTTACTAATACTAGTTTATTTTCTTAAAAGTGATATAAACTTCGCTCACTATTTATATTTATACTAAAGCTAAGGAATGTCCCTAAAAAAAAAAAAAATAGGAAAGGAATGAAAATAAAAAAAAAACATATACAAAAATTTACTACTGTTTTTTAAGTTCATCGGCTTTGCGCCATTTAATATAAATGGGCTTAATCGCATCCACACCAGATAACACACCAGCACC
>JASANY010000722.1:0-29503 GCA_030849755.1 Trypanosoma avium
ATACATAATGAAGCGGCAAGACCACCAACAACAATTCGAAATCGGCCAAGCTCATTGATATGGTAGTTCATTGTGTTTATGAATTTCTTAGAGATCTTGATTTCTGATTCACCCGCTAAATGCAGTGGGGAAAGAGGAAAGGAATAAGGGAAAAAAAATATGTGAGAAAAAAAAAAAAAAAAAACGACAGATGCATCTCTTTTTTCAAAAGCATTGGCTTCAATTAGTTTCTCAAAAATTACAAAAAGAGGAGGTGTGAAACTGAAAAAAACAACACAATTTATATTGTAATTAATATGGTGGAAACAGAATTGTAATAAGAAAAAAATATTAATTTCAACTTCATAACTATTCAAATCATCATCAGGAGCACCAATATAACGGAAAATACACACAAGAAATACTGAAATCAAATGAGCTCTGCGAAGACGTATCTGTAAATGCGCTCGCTTATTTTAATTAAAGGATGGAAAAATATGAAAAAAAAAAAAAAACGTGGAAGAGGGACTTATTGGAAAAAAAGAAAGAAAATACAACATCTTTGCCCTGATTAGCCATACGTTTTTGTCAAAACGAAAAAAAAAACTTAGAAAGGGAATGAGAGAAAAAAAAAAAAAAATCAGTAACAGAACATTTACCCTAGCAGAAGTTAAAGAAGGAAGAAAAAAGCAAAAAAAAAAAAAAAAAAAACCCATCAAAGAAAGGGATAAAACATTAAAGAAAGGGTCATATTCTTATTCAGAATATCTTTAAAGGTTGCTTGCCTTCTGTCATTAATGTGGGGATGAGGAATACGGTTCCATATCATTCATTTCCTCAGCATCAAATGGTGCAGGAACCTTTTCAGAAACAACAGCACGGGTTTTTTCCACAAAGCGACGGTAACGAATATGTACCAACACACTGGCAACAATTGCAGTGAGGTTAGTACATAGTAAAATAATAAGTGCATTCTGCACACATTCTTTACCACCACAAAATGGATAAGTACCATTTTTCACTGCCTGTTGTGTAAACTGCTCACCGTATGCAAAGCGATTAAGTGCAATAACAGCAATAAGGGCTCCGACAAACATGAAATTGTAGTGTTTTCCAATATCTTTAGCATACAAGGAGCGTATCATAAGTGCCGTACTTGCCCAACTGGCTCCATTACCAAACGCGTCCAAAAAGAAACCAATTACAATCACCTTTGAACGAACAGGAAGGGACAATAGAAATAAAAGACCAACAACAAGAAAGGTTGAAGCAATAGGGTAGATACATGTAATTACAGGACGTCGCTCTGGATCTCGTCGAAGAATGACGATCTCCAAGAATCCAATAGACATACGACCAAAAGCACTTCCAACACCAATAATTGCTGAGTACATTGAGTTAGTTGCAGCATCATAGACGTTCTCATTGAGTGCCCGGTATATTTGAGCACTGTTGAAGCTGATGACAAGTCCACACCCCCATGTTGCCATTGTGTGCCACCACATTAACCACAGATCCAGTGTCTTCAAATCCTCCCAGAATGTACCCTGATACTGTGGGTCAATGGCACACTCCACCAGCCTCTCCTCGTTGGTCTCAGTCCCCACCGTCTCCTCCCGTGACGAGTGCCGCCCCTCCTCCTCCTCCTCCTCTGGGAGGGGTGGGAGTGCCTCATTCGCGGGGACGGACATGCCGCCCAGGAATGGGAGGGGGGCGGCAATCAACGAGAGCATCAGGACAAGCACAATGGCCCCAATAGTAATGCCCATGCGGGTGGAGTCTGAGATACCCTTAACATAGGCCACACACAGAGACTGCGTTGTCAAATAGATGATCAGAGAGAGAGTAATTGCAAATCCAAGTACAAACCGACGCATTGGTGGGCGCTGCTTTAGGTAATACGGCTCAATCAGTCGACGCCGCTTTTGCTCATCCTCCGGTACCGTTTTCTTCTCACGATCAACAATGTGATATGGTGGAAATTGAATAAAAATCACTGAAACTGCACCAAAAAATACAACAGCAGATGTCATGAAGTACATGTAGGCTGCATATTTCTCACGAAAAAAGCTGTAGTTAATCACAGCAAGTACAGAAGCACCTAGTCCGGCAAGTGTTTTCATTAATCCCACAACCGCTCCTCTTGTTAGAGGAAAGCTTCCTAAAATTGCCATCAATGAACCAGTATCAAAAGATGCGCACCCAAAATTCATGATGGCACAGAATACAGCAAAACGCAATACGGAGGCGCCAATTAACCCGTTGAATACCAGTCCAAAAAGAAGAGAACCAAGTGCACATGATGTTGTAGCGATTGCAAGTACCCACTTTGGTCCTGCATAGTCCAGCAACATTCCTCCAGGGAAAGTTACAAAGCCAACAGCGATTCCAGTTGTCGTAACAATGGTCAGATCTCTTCCACTAAGTCCATATTCTGCTTGAAGATGGTTACTTAGAAGGTTGAAACCATAAAAAACAGACATACATAATGAAGCGGCAAGACCACCAACAACAATTCGAAATCGGCCAAGCTCATTGATATGGTAGTTCATTGTGTTCATTAACTCTGACCTTTTTTATAATTTTTTTATTTTTATTACTTTTTTTATTTTAGCTGGCTTAAAAATTGGTTTGGAGAATTTATTTTCACCTGTTGGGGGTTTTGCTCTCTGTTGAAACCAATTAAAATGCAAAAAAAAAAAAAACATGATAGATTAGGGATAAGATACATAAAGATAATCTTTGAGAGAACAAATAATATATAATTCTTTTAGTTTATATTACACACAAGAAAACAAAAACAAAAAAAAGACTGAGATGGAAATAAATAGTTCTTTCGTTTAACTATTTATTTAAGTACGGTTTGTAGCAATATTAAAGCAATATCAATGATAAATTATCAATGCTCTACTTTTTTTTTCTCAGGATTCTGATTAGTCATATAGGGTGGGCATCCTTACCTTATTATTTCTATTTTTTTTTTTTTTTATCTATAGAAAAATATAGAGGGGTAAGAAAGAAAGAAGACCCTAACATCCCTATTATATCAATTCATCTTTCTTTATAATAAGTAAATATGTATATTTTAAAAAAATTTATTTATGCGTATTTTATATATATATATATATATATATATATATATATATATAATGTGATAAATAGGAAGAATAAGAATGTATTGAAAGAGAGACTTCATAATTTTTTATTAACCAGTTTTACTCACTCCTCAGGTGAAAAAAAAAAAAAAATGAACTTATATATATATATATATATTATATATTGGATTCTTACCTGAGATTAACTACATTAGCCAGTAACCTATTAATACAGCTATTAATGGCAATATTATTATAGTAAAAAGTAGTTGATTTGTCATTGTAGTATTGTAACCGAAAAAAACAAGTATCTTTGAGGTTTGTTTTTGAGGAAAAAGAGAAAATTCCATGTATTTTGGTCTCATTGACATACTATTATCTGCAAACTCAGTATAGTGCATTTTAGATTTTGATAATCTACTTTTATTTTCTTCGATTTTATCGAAAGTTCCTAAAGACTTTTTTTCGCTATTAAGCAAGGGATATTTAGATGAAGAAGCTTCCCAAAAAGGTAAAACAGAAACTACAACATTTTGTGCAATATCTGTAGTAAGAACATCATTTAATAAAGATACAGAAACACAAGAAATAGGTTCTTGATGAAATGATGGATATAGTTTAGCTTCTGTTTTATTTTTTGATGGACGTGTTAATAATGGTTTAAATTCACCATTCCCACAATATTCAAATGACAATATAGTACCTTCAACTGTACCGGCCAACCAATAAGAAGGAATAATAGTACCAACTCCTTCTCCTATTTTGATATAATTTTCAGAATTATTTTTACAATAATGACAAGAACTAATGGATGTAATACCTTCTTTTACTATTGGAGAAGGTTGAGAATTAAAACAAACTCTCAGAGCTAGATGTTTCGATCGTTTTCCCTTAATATTTTTATTAATATTTATATCCATAACTTTGGACACTGAACCCACAGTTTGATTTGGGATACTAGAAGCAGTAGTAGCAATCGTAGAAGGAGTAGAGTGTTGATGATCTCTTAATAAAGAATTTTCATTCTTTACTTCTGAAGTACTTAATACTTGACCAGTTAGTATATATGATTGATTTCCCATTACATCATATACTACTAATACAAAACCTGCAATTGGCATAGCACCACGAATACCTTTTTTACAATGAAGATGACGAGCTTTTTTCCAAATAGAATTTACCTCTTTAGGAGCAACATCTTCTACACCAAAAAGTTGAACAAGTCTCATAGAAGATTTCATTAATGAAAATGGAATATGACAATCTTTTCCAGTAAATAGACCTGCTTCTATTAAATTACTGTTATATAATTTTTTACTTTTATCATAATGTTTACTAGTAAAATTTTTATTACCCAAATTAAGTTTCATTGTGCCAAGTCGAAGAGTTTTGTCCTGAACAAGGACAGCAATAAGGAGATATTCAGAATACTTATAATGATGATTTTTTGATTCACTACTTACTCGCTTTGGTACAAAAAAACGATTAGCATGAAGATCATTTACTCGTGCAGGTAAAGACCAAACAGCAATAGGTTCCTGATTTTCTATTATAGGTAAAGAAGTAAAACCTTTATTTTGTTCCTCTTTTTCTTGTAATTTAGACTCTTCACTAGTCATTGAAGATGTAGAAGCTTCTAGTTTAGATAATATTTCATCATTATCATTCTTTAAATAAGATGCATCATAATTTTTCACATTTTCTCTTGTTACTTCACGTGTTTGCAATAAAATTGGATGTAAAGCATAAATATGTACTCCACCCTCATCATGGGCAATAATAATAGCACCTTTTATTAGGGCAATTGGTTTTTTATCTGGATTCTTTGCATCTGATGGTACTTTAATACAGGCAATTCGACGCATTTTAAATTCTTTCGTTTCATTATTTCTTCGCACTTCTACAAGTGTAAAACATGTAATATGGCTCACCGCAATATGTCCTACAACACCATTATTAATTTCAGTTTCATCTGTGCAAGGTAAAAAGGCAGAAGCACACCAGGGAATATTTCCTTCCAAGTCTACTGCAGTGATAAATCGCCAAGGACGTGTGGATAATTCCTGTTGCTGTGAATTCTTTTGTTCCCCTGATGCTTGTCTATTATTATTAGTGTTATTATTATTATTTACAGAAGATATTTCACCCTCCTGCTGCGGTGTTGAGTTAACGGTAATAATAGCAAGAAGATTCACCATACCAAATCTCCTGCCGCCCCCACCTGCTCCTATAATTGCATAATTTTCATTTATCCACCTTGCAAAGTATACAGGTGAGGGAAATTGCATATATTGTGGTCGTTTACCTGGCGCTACCACCTCCTCCGCAGTAAAAGATGCTACATCTTCTTTATTCATTTATTTGAAAATATTAGATAATTTTATTTAGGGTTAGATTTATGTTTGTATGTATGTATATATTTCTAGGAGTATATAATGTATATTTATTTTATTTAATTTCGCTTCTTTTGTACCACAAAATAATTAACAATAAGAATAGTTATAATAACAATAAGGTAGAGGAGGAGTGAAAAAGAAATGTATATTTTGTTGTTGATATGATGACAAGTTAAACGCATAACAGAAATATACACACATACAGAGTAAAGAAACAAAGAAGAGGTGAGGGAGGGGACAAAAAATAATAATAATATCAGAGGATAGGTTGGAATAAAATTACAACATATTCTAGATATATATATATATATTTTAAATAGATAATAAAAGAGTTGACACAAGTACCAGATTATCTTAAAAAAAAAAAAAAATCATTGAAGACAAAACACAGAAGAAATAATATCAAAAATAACCCCATTATGGAAAAAAAAAAGAATATAATAATAATAATATTTTTATCCTCTTCCTTTTTTGCTACTACTGTGTATTCAATGAATATTATTATAAGCTGATAGCAACATCCAAAAAGCAACAACAACAACAACAACAACAACAACAACAACAACAAGAAGAAGAAGAAGAAGAATAGTATATATATGAAATAAATAAACAGAAAGCATGTCTTTTTTCTTTTCTTTTCTTCCACCTTTTACACTAGTTAATTTACCCTCCAACGATAATTAAAGCGATCATTGTGAATCTGCTTCATTGTCGCTACATGTTTTGGTACAACATTAACCGTTGGAAGAGCTTGTACTTTTCTCCTAATCATTGCACTTTTACGATCTTTTTCGTTATCTTTTGTTATATCCCATGGGTCCCCTAATGCGGCATTTACTGCGGCCTGCCCATATTCATTTACTAATTTCGCCTGATCCTCCAACACTTTCATTGTTTTAAATTGCATAAACGCAATAAAAGACTTTTGCAATCGTCGATGCCAACGCCGACGAAGCATTTCACCCTCACGCAATTTACACTCCGTTGCATTTGACTTTTGTTGATAGGAGCGAAATAATTGAAAATGACGAATACGGGAGCGATGGACGTAATGCATAATACGTCGATCAATTAATGTAATAGGTTCATTACGTTTTACTTCTTCTATCATTGGGGTTCGCCCATAAAAGTGCCCCACACCACCGCGAGATCCTTTCCATTTACTATACTTCATCGTTCCCATTGATTTACGATGATACATCATGTACCCACCACAACATAGTGAAGTACTGCGAAACATGTGGAACTACTCACACGTTTTTTTTTGTTGTTTTTTTTTTTTTTTGCTTTGCTTTTTGTTTGCTTTTCTAAAACGAATGAATATAATATTCTTCTAATTTCTAATAAACTAGTTATATATATATATATATTCTCTTGATTAATGAAGTGAGGAGGTAAAGAGAAAGGGAAATACGAGAGAAAATAATATATTTTTTTTTTTTGTTTATTTTTAGAAAAAAACATGATTTTACCTGATTGTATTTTGCTTAAATATTTACATTAATAATAATAATTATTATTATATAATTGTGAATCTTTGCATTTCTTTTTTTTTTTTTCCCTCCTCTCCAACAACAACAACAACAACAAAAAAAGATATATTGAAGTTACATACGAGCTAACTCCAACACAGCAGATACATAATAAGGTTTATTAAAAGAAGAATTATTATTTCCTTCTCTAACTTCATCCTCTTCTTCCTCCACTTCTTCCATATCACCTAGATGAGGTAATACCACAGTAACTACTAATGCATAATAATTCATTGTAGAACTCCAACGATTACTACATAGCCAATGTACTGTTCCACAATTTTTATTAGCTTCTTCTGAAGACGCACTTGAGGAAATTAATTCTGCATAAAAACGAAGTGGATCTTCTTGTAAATTTTGAAAAAGTGTAGATCTTAATTGTTGTTTTTGTTGTTGTTGTTGTTGTTGCTTTTCTGGAGATGATGATGATTGTACTTGAACATCAATACTATCTGTTTTTTCTATTCTCACTTCCGGTTTTTTTGTATTTGTTGTTGTTTTTGTTTGTTGAAGATATGAGGCATTTGCAAATAGTAATGATACAATCTGATCTGCCTCCCCTACTAATAAACCAAAACGACAATGTCGTATAGTTAATTCGATTAATTCCTCTTGTACAACTTGTAATTGACCTAAACCAGGTACTTCATATGAAAAAGGATTAAGATCATATGGTGATGGGAAAAGATACGGTAAAGGCTCCTCTCCTCGTGTCACCCCACTATTATTATTATTATTATTATTATTATTATTATTATTATGATTATTATTACTGCTGCTGATATTATGATTTGATGTAAAAAAATTTTGCAATGAAGAAGATCGTGCTCGACCATTTAAAACACGAATAGAACGTAAAAATGGTGGAAGACCAAAAAATTCTGCTGCTCTTAATATAGAAGCTAAAGTTTCACGACGGGAAGGCATATGAAGAATATATGATCCATCTACAACCCGAAGTGGTTGAAGAATAAAATCACCCCATGATTCTTTACATGGTTCATTATTATTTACTTCTTCCATTAGAGTTCGAATTAAACTTTGTTCTCGTTGATTCCATGAAGTTATAGCAGGCATAGGTTCTATAGTATTTTTATTTTCTTTTGATAAGGAACCAAATATAGCTTCAGAAACTTCATTTTTTGTTTTACATCGACGAAGTAATGGAATTACATATTGATGATTTTTCCATAATTGCCAAAGACGACGCAAACGTTCTAATCTATCATATAAAGCTAATAGTGAACATGGAAGATTAACATTTAAATTATCTATAGAATTATTAATAAAAGATGTATTAAGAATTGAAATTTTCATTGGTATTGCAGATTCAGATAATTCAATAAGTTTAGTTATAATTATATATTTTTTATTAAGTACTTCATTTGAGAAATTATTATTATTATTATCATTTATCTGTAAAAGTGCAATAGCGTCAGTTATAGCTTGCATAGCATTAAATAATCTATCTTTTGTAAGTGATGAAAAAGGATATTGTGGTTGAGGTGATAAAAATAGTAATGTAGGCTCTACTTCTATAAGAGTTCCAATATTTATAAGAGCTTGTGATAAAGCTGCAGGTCGACAAATTGCTTTCCAAAAACTTACATCTGGTGCTGGTGGAACCAAGCGTAAACGATTACTAGATTCCTGAATTTTGCCTCCCAAATGACGAGTACCATTTTTTTTAGCTTCAATTATATTTTTTCCATCAATATCAGAGGGAGAATATGAAAGAGATGTTCTTGTTGTTGTTGTTTCTATTCTTGATTCACTAGTTGCCTGTTGAAGAGCTGCAGAGACTGTAGGAATATTATTATCTTGAGGTCTTTTCCTAGGACCTCTCTTTAAAGGAGGTAAAGGAGTTGCCACTCCTCGCCTCTCACGCTTCATTAAATGTCTATTAAAATGATTTTTTCTTTCCTTTTTCTCTTTCTTTTTCAAAATTATGAATAAATTAAAGTGATGAAATAAAGAAAAAGAGGGGGAAAAAGTATTTTTAAAAGAATGCCAATAAAAAATCATTTTACACATATATATAGAATTAAAACACATGTATTAACAATAAATAATAATAATAATAATAAAACAAAGAATAAAGCCAAAAAGAAAATTCAAAATGACAAAGATTGAATTTAAAGGATATGAAAGGGAGGGAAGAATAATAATTAATAAACATAATAAATAAGTTTTCATAAACTATGATTCTCTTCTTTCTTCTTCTTCTTCTTCTTCCAATTTTTCTTTACTAATTGCACGAATACTCTCCATTTCGAGTCCACAACTCTCCTCCCTCTCCCTTTCCCTCCATCTTTCCATTCCTTCCCAAACCTCATAAATAGATTTATCTTCCTCTTTCGTTAATTTTTTTATTCTTGTTTTTTCTTTAGTCTCAGCAAATAAATCAGAATACTCTCTTTGATTTGGTTCCCTTGGTAAGTCGGATAATTTTATTCTGTGTGATTCTACTGAAGAAACAAAGAGGGGTGAATGTGTTTTTTCTACTGATTGTGTTTCTAAATTTTTTACATCATACTCATTATCTTCTTCTTCTTCTTGTAGTTGTTTTTGAGATTTTTTTGAGTTACTATTTGATGAAAGTAATAATAAATTTTTCTTCTCTAATTTCTGACGTTTTTCATAAAGTTCACGCCGACGTTTCTCACGTTGATGATGTTCCTCCATAACAATTGGTCGCACCTGCCGCCGCATTTTCTGTAATGTTGAGGGTAATATTCTTATTTCTTTCATTATTCGTACAAGTTTCTCAGCATCAAAGAGACGTTTTACATAAAATGTTAAACAAATCACAACATCTCCTGCATCATCGCATTGAAGTAAACTACTTTGATATAATTTTAATACCGCTAAAACTACTTCTAATGGTACACATGTTGGTTCTACTGTATGATTATTTCCTGCGAAAAGGCAATCCCAAATACGAAGTACTGTTTCTATAGGAAAAATATTAACAAAAAGAACCATAACCCATGCTGGAATAAGTGTTCCTACATCAAAATGAATTTCTTCAAAATGTTGCGCTAATTTTGGTAAAGATTCCTTTACTAGAGATTTTAATACAATTTGATCTACTTTTGTACCAATAAGTGATTCAGAATATAAATCATTTGGAAGTAAATTTTCTAATAAATGACAAATAAGCCAAAAAGCAGCCTCTTCATTATCAAGAATAAGTAAAATAAAAGCTACAAGATAATTAAAAGCTTGACAATAATTTAATAAAGGATTACGCCAACAAATAGCATGAAGAACATTCCTTACTTTTCTCATTCCTATACCATTATTTGTAAAATATAAATGACCTGGAAATGTACGATAAAGATCTTTTTCAATAGCTTCAGCATATTCACCTTTCATATATCCATGTCTATTTAATAAAGCTCTATAAAATCCTTCATTTTCTTCCATTTTAAGTCCTACACCAGATAATGTTAACCAAATAACACCACGTAAATGATTTGGAATACCATATTTCCAAACAGATCGTCGCATAAATTCTCTTGATTCCATTGTAGAACCAGCAAGAAGTGGCAAACCACGAGAATAAGTTTGCCAATGTTTTTCACGTCTTTCTGATGCTTCTTGTAGAATAGATTTTGCAGAAATTTCTGCTTTTTGAAGTTCTATATTAGAACTTAAAGGAAATCCAAGTCTCTCTGCTGATGCCCAATCTTCTGTACTAAAAACTTCAGGCGATAATAGTAATTCATATTCATTTCCTTTACTACTGTTTATAGTACTAGTAATAACTTTGACATCAGATGTATACCCTTCAACTTTTGTAGAAGGTAAATGAACTAAATTAATTGATTCATTATCTATAATTAATTCTTTATCGGTGTTAATTGAAGTAAGATTTTTATTGGCTCTTTCTACCTTCTCAAATTCTGCCTTCTCAAATTCATTATTATCATTAATATCATCATTATTATTATTATTAAACGAAAATTGCTTTTGGTGAGATGGCATAAAGATAAGTGTGGGGGGGGAAGGAGAAAGAAATAATAAAATAAAAACACTAATCCTCGTACAATTCTTGTAAGGGTAATGTGTGGAAATGGGAATGCTGGTAAGAAATGAGGGGAAATTATGAATAAGGGAGGTTTATAAATACCTTCCTTCACCCTTTACCTGCCTTTAAAAAGAAAAAAATAAAATAAAATAAAATAAATTTAAGCAACTAAAAGCAAGAATATAAAATAAAGTAAAAGAAAATTGTTTTAAATATTATTATTATATTTTTTGTTTTTTTTGTTGTTGTTGAAGGTATAAAAAAACCTCTATAAACGAGCACTCAAGAAAAAAAAAAAAAGAGTAAAAACTACTGTGAAAAAAGTAGTAAAATAAATAGAGAACTAAATAACTCAAAAAAAAGAAAGCATACTTTTTACTGACACTGCAATAACTATTATTTCCAACCCCTGCCCTCCTCTCTTTTCCGCATCACTTTCAATTTCATATAACTCAATTTCTACTTTTAATAATTAATATTTAGTTGAGAACGTGACAGTTTACAAGTTCACATTTATTCGTATGAATAGCATATTGGTGAAGTATCCAACATGAAGTATCATTTATTTTTTTTTCAACTAATAAAGGAATATTATTTTCAGATTCACTTTGTAAATATGTAGCTTCATTTTTTAATGCATAAGGTGAAGGTGATACAACCCAAACATATTTTCCAGCATCTGAAAAGAAACAATACTGTATTCCATTTCCTTTTCGATTTTCTAAAGCTGTACGTAGTGATAATGTAGAAGGTAATAATAATGAGGAAGATGATCCTCCTCCTCCTCCTCCTTCTCCTGTTAATGTTGTTGTATTTACATTTATTAAAGTTGTTATTATGTTATTACTATCAGTATTAATATTATTTACCGCTTTTCCAATAGAAACTTGTGCGAAACTACGAGTTTCAGCTCCAGTATATGGTACTCCTACTACTGCGGGTGCTACTATTTCATTTCCTCCTGAAGAAGAACAATGAAAAACATGTAAAGTTCCTCTACTACTCAAAGCTGCGAGTTTTAAGTCTTGAAGGTTAGAATCTGGGTCAAAAGATAATGAAAGCATCCTCGCTGGAGTTATTCCACGACGAAATACATATAATAATCTTTCGGTAGCAGGTTCAAAAACTTTTACAGTTGTACCACGACTTGAGGCGGTAGCGAGTCGTGTACCATCACGTGTCATGGCAAGACAAACCACCGCCCCTTTGTGCGCTTGTACAATTGCCACCCTTTCTACTACCCCAATACGACTATTATTATTATTATTATTGGCTACAGTGGTACTATTAAAAGTCTCATGCTCTTGTTGTTCTTGGTGTTGTTGGTGTTGCTCCTCTGTGACCTGCACCACCCAGACATCCCCGTGGCCGTGATCAGACTGTGGGAAGGCGACGTAACTCACCGCCTCCCCCCGCAGCCCGCTTGTGGGGTGGGAGAGGGCGAGCAGGCCGCTGGGGTTGAGGGGGGCGGTGGTGCGGAGGCGGGCGAGGGGGCGCAGGCTGCGGAGGTCTAAAATATGAAGCGAGGCCTCCAAGGCGACGGCGAGGCGGCGGCTGTTGGCCCGCACCCCCAACACCGCCGTGGGGAAATGCAACTCCGCGATGGGCTGCCGCTGCGAGGCATCATACAAACACAAGACTCTAGCGGTGGCGGGCACACCCTCTGCTGGCATGGCCTCACTAGTAGTAGTACTATTCATATTAATAGTAGTAGTAGTACTATTCATATTCTTATTAGAGGAAGAAATAGGAATAGAGTCTGGTACGATGCCACTCTCAAGTACAAAGGCAATGAGTGGAGTTTCACCTAGTAATGCCACTACAGAGACGGAGCCACCCACTGCATGACAACCGTGAGGGGTTAAAACTTCATCAGGGCCTGGAATTAATTTACTGACAGGTTTTGTTGAGGAAAGTCGATAGGCCCTAAGGCCATCTGAGCAACCAAGAAGTAAGAAATGACCTCCTTCACTTGCGGCAACAGCATTAACTTCGCTCATTTCACCTTCTTTTCAATTTTTACTATTTTTTATATCTATTTTATTACTATTAATATTCCTCTTCTGTTACCTCGCAATATTGGCTAAATTCTAGATGTATTTCAAATTAGATAATAATTATAATAACAAATGATATCCAGAAAATATCTTTAAAAAAAAAAAAAAATAATAATAAATAAAGAAAATAAAAGAGAAAAATCTATTTAAGACTTTTTGCATTAAAAGTATATACAGTATGAAAATAAAAAAAATATTCTGCCAAACTGAACCACATATGTAAATAAAAATAATAGTAATAATAAATGAGAACTAGCACATGAGTACAAGAATATAGATATGTCCCTCTTCTTCTCTATACCTCTTAGAGAAACTCCCATGAAAGGAAAAAAAAAAAAAAAAATCTTTAAACAAACCCACAATAAATGTGACTATGTGGGGATTAAAAGGAGAAAATTGTGGGAAGAAGGAAGAAGAAGAAGAAGGAAGAAATAATAATAATAAAAAGAAAATCAAGATATTTTTTTAAAATAATTCTTTAGAATCTTTTTCTTTTTATTTTATGTAATTCAAAGATCCTAGTGCCAAATAAAAAAGATTTATCCCCTTCTTTTTTACTATTTTTTTCTTTCTCTTTATTCCTTCCTCTCTTTATTTAATCGTAACAAGTTGCACGACACAACACAAATAATAAAAATAAATAATAAACAACAACAAAAGTATCTCATAATTTAGTTCTCTCAATCCTCAAAATTAAAAGAATCTTAAACTAAAGAAAAGCAGAATAAAGTGAACAAGAATTTTTTTCTTTTTTCCCCTTTGTTATAGTTAGGAATGAATAACATAAAACAAGTACAATATATATATATATATTTATTCACAAAACTCTGTCTCTCTAGTCCCTATTCTATTCATAATCCTCTCTCTTATAATTGCGGTGGGTCTTCAAAAAGTAAATTTGCCGCCCGCTCTAGACTTCTCTTTGCCTTAAAAAATGCCACCTTACACTGATCTCTTGTAAATCCCAATTGCATTAATTGTTCAATCTTCGCCTCCTCTTCTTCCGTTGGCACCCGCTCCAAATATCGCTGCGTCTCCGTTTGTCTATTACCTCCTCCTATTTCTTCTCTTGATTCATCTCCTCCTGCTGCCCCCTCCCCACCTTCTTCTTCTTCTAATTCTTCTTGTTGTTGTTGATGTTGTATGTGTTGTGAAAACATTTCACCCGCGTCCTCCGCATTATTTAAGTAGTGTGCCATCAAGGCCTGCATGGTCTCCTCTGTCTCCTCATCAAACTCACCCTCCTCATCAAAGAGGGCCGCCTGCATCTCCTCCTGCTCCTGCTGCAGGGTCTCCACCAGGGCCTCATTATTGACAAGATCGAGAAACTCCTGTTGATTAGCAGTGATAAGTTCCAGCAGGCGTGGGTCACGCTCGCGTATTTGTTGCATAATTTCTGTTGGATTTGCAAGAAATTGCTGCCGCATCTCCACAAGATTAGGGACGGTGGCGAGGAGATGACTTAATAACTCACCTGGGCCACCATCTAAATCATCATCATCATCATCATCATTATCATCATCATCATAATCCACCTCTGCTTCTTCTCCTTCTTCTATTAAAGTATTATTTCCTGCAGGAGCAGGAGCAGGAGCAGGAGCAGGAGCAGCAACAACAGTGTTTATAGGTTGAATTCCCAATACTTCACCTATACCATTATTTATATTATTTTTATTCTCAGCAGAATTAACATTTGTAATATTAATAGTATTAGAAATAGGTTCTGGAGTTGTTAATTCCGTAGATGGTTTAGGGGACTGAATGGTTTCAGAATTTTTTTCCTGTTGTAATTCCTTTTCTTTCCTTTTTCTTTCTTCTTCTTTTTCTTCATGTTCTTCATTATCATTTTCCTGATCTTCCCTATTACGTTTGGTCGCTACAGTTATTAAATCTCCATCCTTAATTCCACTATCACGAAGAAGTATTTTCTCATTTGTAATATCTACACTACTGTGTAACATACGAAAACTATGAACGGGAAGACGAAAGTTAATTGCAATAGCAGCTCGGAGATTGCTAAGTGTTGCCGCTGGATTATGAATTACAAGCTCCTTCGTATTGTTTGAATCCCCAGAAACTGTATACTTTACCGTAAGTTTCATTGTAATATTCGTCTTATTTTATTTTTATTATTGTTATTATTATTATTTGGTTTATTTTATTTTTTATTTTTTTCTTTTGTTTTATTTTTTTCTTATTTACTGACTAATCTCCGTTTTTCGCTTCCAAGTGCCAAGCTTCTTGGATTCCTAAAATTTACTATTTATTTTAAAAGCACAGAAAAAAAAAAAAAGAGAATCTCATTAAATTTAACAAAAGCATTAATATTAATAATATTACAATTATTAGCCTTAATAAGCACAATAGCACCATTATCATTCAGGTATGTTTTCACCAAAAACAATTAACGAAACAAAAGACAATATATATATATATATATATATATATATAAATATTTACCCTATCTATTATCATTAAAATCTTCTCTCTTTGTTCCAAAAGGACAATATGGGGTACCTGGTGGGGCCCATACAGAATTAGACAATAATGATCCCTGCAATTCTTCTCTTCCAACAATTCTCTCAAGTTCATGTGAGGCCCACGCGGGATCTGTTAAAGGCGGTAATTGCCGCAGCCAACGTACTAAAGTAGGGGCAACACCATCGCACCCATAATTATTTCCACTTTTATCAACACTATCATCCTCGGCATGATTATTATTATTATTATTATTATTATTATTATTATTAGTATAAGAATTTGTCTCTGTGGTACTACTAAGAATATTGCGATCAGCTTCTGTTTGACTGCTACATAATGATGGATCTAACTCTTGCCTTGCCACCGTATTGTTTTCATCATATTCTGTTTCTTGCGTTTCCTCTTTACTTTCACTAGCAGTAGTAGATATTAATTCTTTTTTATGAATTGCTATGAGTTTCTCCAGGAGTCCCACACGAACACGTAAAGTAGAAGGCTGAGAAGAGGGAGAAATTGAATTTTCTTCTTCAGATATGCCTATAATTCTATCTTGCTCCATTTGTTTATATATATTTATATATTTTTATTAGTAATAGTAGTAATATAGTAGTAGTAATGGTTTTTTTTTTTTTTTTTTTTGTTAGTTGTAGTTGTTGAAGTTTATTATTATTATTTCTGTACCTTTCGCTTGTTAATCTAATTCCCTCGACCTTCTTTGTATTATTATTTCTTAGCCTTCCTTTTTTTTTTTTTGATTATTTATACTGATTTTGTGAATTTTCAAGAGAAAATTAAAAAGAGGAAAGAAAAAAAAAAAAAAAAGAAATATATATATATATATATATAAACAAAATCAGAAAGAGAATAGAAACAAATACAAGATAATAAATAATAATATTGAATGCATCATTCATCAATTCGACTTACACTATGTTTAGAAAGAGGAAAATACACTTTAGGCACAAAAAAAAAAAAAGCATAAATACACAAACACAGAGAGAGATAAATATCTTTTCCCTTTTCTTTATCGCTTTAATTTTATTATTTTCTTTCTTTCTTTCTTTGAAGCAATGTGACACTACACAAGACAGTATAAATAATAATTAAGCAAACAAACGAAAAAAAAAAAAAAGGTGGCACATCGAGTGTCACCTAAAATATTCGTAGTAATTTTAAAGCAAATAAGTAAAGAACGAAACAAACGAAAATAAAGAAAAATCAATAATAATAATAATAATAATAATAATAGCAACACAGGGGAAACCAAAAAAAAAAAAAAAACGCAAGAATTTCTTTTCTTGGGGAGCAAATGAAAAATCAGTTTTTTATTATTATTATTCTCATCAGTTTTCTCTTCTCTCTCATTTTCTTTATCTAACATTATTATTGTAAATTATATCACACGAGCACATAAACACAAATATATATATATATATATATGGGGGAAAATAAAGAAACAATAACAATAGCAAAAAAAAAAAGAAATAGGAGAGGGAGAAAAACAGAGACAGACGGGAAAAAAAAAAAAAAAAAATGAAATGCATATAAATATTTTAATATATTAGCCCTACATTTAATTACTATTTTTAATAATAATATTGTCGATCATACTCCATAATAGACTTTGGGGCAGGTGTGAGAGATCGCTTTGGGGCACGAGGGGTGGAAGAGCGTTTCTTTACTTTATTATGAAGTGATGGAGGTGTAGATGGAATTATATTTCTTGTTGTTGTTTTATTTGTTGTTTTATTTGTTGTTTTATTTGTTAATGATATTGGTCTTGGTGTTATTGGTGTTTTTAATGTTGAATTTACTTCTCCTGAATTAATAAAAGAAGAAGAAGAAGAAGACGAACGAAGATTAGAAATAGATAAACGCTGCCGTGTTTCACTTACAGGAAAACTTGATATATAGGTATCATATGAAATAAAAGAATTATCATCTACAGCAGAGGAATGTAATTGTGAAGTTTCAGACTCTCCGTGAGTTGCAGGAATTATCATTCGAGGCCAAATAAAATGTGTAGATCGAGTTAATTCCTCATCCGCACGAGAGTTTTTTGCTGCAGAATTATTATTATTAGAATATAATAATTGATGAGAATTTCTAGTTTTATTATTTCTATTGATAGTATTACTATCACTACTACTACTACTCGTATTATTATTACCATTATTGGTATTATTATTATTATTATTATTATTATTATTATTATTATAAGAAGTAGCATTAATAACAGGTCGTGTAGTTTTAATACCAAATTGTTCATTAAACCACTGTGAGTCTTCACCCCACACCGCACAACTTCTTACTTTTGCCCCAAGTGATGTTTTCTGTAATTCTCCTATTGTATTATTATTATTATAAATATAATCTTCATCATCATAATTCGTATTTTGTAATGATATTCCAAGTCCCTCATCACGTAAAATAATACTTTGTCCCATCCCTGAAGCGGCTATAGATTCTTCATCAAAGTGTACATGCCGCTCCTGTTGTCCTAAAGAATTATTAACTGATGATGATATTAATATTTTTTCTTTTTCATTTCCATTATTTACAACACGAGGCTTTGATGGATCTTTTAAAATACTTTTTTGACGAGCGGCGGTACGCCAAGGGTGATCCTTGAGGGTATTATTATTATTATTATTATTATTATCATTATTATTATTATTATTAATTGGTGTTGAATAAGAATAAGAAGATCGCTTTGTTTGTGTTAGAGAAATATAAGGAACATTACTGCACGAATTAGAACGCATACTATGTTTTGCTCCAATACTTCCACGCTGCGAGCGGGGGAGGCTTGAACTACTAGTAAAACTATTATTATAACTAATATTATTATTATTATTATTATTTGTATTGTTATAGGGGGAAGTTAAATTATTTGTATTTCCATTTCCCCAAGTACTAAATGATGAGTAGCCTACACTCGCTGATCTGCGTGAGGAAGAAGTCGGGGCATGCATATTAATAATAAATAAATATATATATATATATATATATATATATATATATATGTATATTTCTGAGCTACACTTAAGAAAGAGAAAGAGAAAGAAAAAAAGAATTAAGAGAGAGAAAGAGGAAATAAATAAATAAATAAAAGAGGTTTAAATAAACAAATCAGAGAAGTAAAAAAAAAAAAAAAACATGTATAATAACAAAAACCTTCATAGCACATATTATAAAGAAAACAGAAGAAAATAAAAAGTGGGATTCTTTTTTTTTTTAGAATATGGAAATGTAGAGAAAGCACAGCAAAGAAAAAAAAAAAAAAAAACAAGAAAAACACAACATCACTCAAAATGGAAAAAAAAAAAAAAATCAATTCATTCTTTTTTTTTTTTTTTTTTAAGGTGCAGATGAGAGTAATTCAAGTAAATGAAGCAAATATATATATATATCGGATATTATTTGAAGGAGTGAATGTGTGTGGAGTTCGGTCCTCATTAACAGAAAAAAAAAACAATTTCCCAAACCACAATAATACTAATAATAAAAATAAAAAACAATTTCTTCATTTTTCCGTTGTTTTTTTTTTTTTTTTACCTTTTTTCTTGTTTTTATGAATCTCTCTCTCAGCCCCTAATTTCTGCACAATTTCTTAAATTTTTATTATTATTTTTTCTTTTCCTTTTGAATAATGATAGTGTTTTCTATTTTCTTATGTTTCTCCTTTGAAGATTATATAAATACGTTTTTTTGTTTTTTTTTTTTAATTCTTTTTTTTTTTTATTATTCTTTTCTCTCCCTATATTCCTCCAAAACATTATTACTATTATTATTTTCCCTTTTTTTTTTCTTTTTTTTCCACTCACCTTTTTCTGCCCTATATCTTTACTTAAATTCTCTATTTTATTTGTTATTTTTCTTTTGATTTTCCTTCACCACTCAATAACAATCAGACACAGACAGAAATACATATAACCCTTTTCCTTATGTTTTATTTTAATTTATATATATATATATATATATATATTATTTTTTTTCCCCCTTCCCCAACCCCTCTTGCAATATTAAGCAACAAAAGAGTGTTGTTTTTTTTTTTTTTTTATTTCTGAAAAATAATAAATACAATAATAAAATCTCTCTTTTTTTCTCTCTTTCTATTTTAGAAATAAAATATATTTTTTTTTTCTTTTTTTTTTTTTTAAATACTAATCCACCTTAATACTACCATAAATTGCACGTACAAATATAATTCCAGATGTTAATCCAATTGCCCCAGCCGCAATTCCATACGCATACGAAAGCAGCGACATATACAAAAAATATAATAACGAAGACGCAAAGGAACACAGTGAAAGTTGTGAAATATAAAAGTAAATAGAGTAGATAAAAACATGTAATCCAAGTCCACCAGGAATAATAAAACTACTCCACCACCACTGATGATTTTCATAACACAAAATATAATATAAGTGAAATATGGTAACAAGTGCGGCAATTATAACCCAAATAACATATACCAATGCTAAGAAACCAAATACATAATACACCTGTCCTGCCCAAAGTGCTTGTAATACAAAATTAAATTCTAATATTATGGTACAAAGCGGAAATACAGCTGGAATGGTATAAAGAAATATTGGTGTATTCATATAAGTTTGCGGAGGAATTTCACGCGCGAGTCGGCCCACACGTACTGGATTTTCAAGTGTTTCTTGCCGAAATGAAAAAGAAGCTCCTAAAACTGTTAACGGAAGACTTACAAGTAACCATAAAGAAAGAATTGTGAGAATTAATGAAAACGGCACAGCATCAGAGGAGCCATGGGCCCAGTTAATAATATTCACAAATGTATAAATACCAAAAATTGTACCTGGAAAGGCACAGCCGCAGAAAAAAACATGCTTCCATTCCCGTCGATTAAAATATTTTAATAAAAATCCACAAACATATCCTGCCACAATAGACATAAATACAAATAAAAGAATTATAGCCGTAAGAAGAGCTCCACGTCGGGCGGGAGAGAGAAATCCAAGCAATGCAAAAAATAAAACTCCAGTAAACATACCTAATACTTGATATCCATTTCCTGCAATTGCTGCTAGTAGAGAAGCTCTATAAGGTGGTCGAAATACATCAGCGTGTACAAGTTTCCAACCCGTTTCTTCTTGATTTTCTTCAGGATCTGGTGAATTATAACGATTAAAATCTTTATGTAAAGCTCGCATTAATATCGTCGCCACGGAGGCTGCACATAAAAGTACAATGACTAAACTACTACAAACATATAACCAATGAAATGCGGGGCTGGAGTCTGCAATAGAACTATGAAGATATGCATCCCAGCGTGTGGCCCAAATAATATCAGAAGGTTCCCAACTAATACTATAAGTCCAATACACTTTAGTTCCTTTACGAACATCATCTGTAGTGAGGACACTCATTGTGCCTTGACGAAATTGCATATTTTCATTACAACTATTTCCATCTTCATCGTGTTTAATACTGTATGGGGTGGCTTTTAATCCAACCACCATATATTTACTTTCATCACCTGGGGCGGTGTTATATTTAATAACAAAATCCAAATGATTATTGATAAGTGTTTTACCAATACAAGAACGTGGTACACCTAAAGCATAACCACGATAATAACTGTATTGAAGATCTTTGGTATACACTTTACATCTAGAAAGAAATTCGGGTTGTGCTTCACCAAATACTGGAAGATTATCAATATTCATAAATCCTCGGTAACCTTTTTCAATAAAACTTTCAAGAATATTAATATTAGCTTTAATATTAGCATTATTTTCTTCCACATTACAATTAGGAAGTTTTATACAAGTTGAATTTTGTTTCATTTTTGCAACATAAAGAGAATTTTGCATTCGATCACCCCAAATTACTTCACCAATAGCTTCTAATTTAGTATTAATAGTTGCAGGAGCACAAAATGGAAGTTTATAATATTCTTGTGGAAATAATTCTCGAAGTGAACGAAGTGAATTTACCATAAATCGTACATCTTCTCCATCTTCATAATATGTTGGTTGAACTCCTGGTATATAATATGCATCTACTGCAGAGATAAAGGCCAGCGTAGTAATAAAAACAGTAAATACAAAATACCAAAGTCGGGACATCTAGGTAAACAAAACAAATATGCGGCAAATAATACAATATCGAAATATAATTAAAATAATAAGGAGAAATAACCTTTAGAAAACAAAAAAAAAAAAAAAAAAATGCGTATGAAGCTCAATTTGTGTATTGATTATCCTTTTCTTTTTTTTTTTTTTTTTTTTGAGTTCAAATCTGGTATAATAATAATAATAATAATAATAATAATAGAAACAAAAAGAGTAAGGCCAAAAAAAAAAAAAAAAGAAGAAAAGAAAGATAAGAATAAAAAAATAAATAAAAGATTACAAAAAAAAAATAAATAAATAAAAAATACTATTCATAAATTACTTTATACATTTAAATGTATTTTTTTTTTTTAGTTTTCTTTTGAGAAAATACTTTTTATATTTATACACCGAAATGGTTAAGAAAAAAAAAACGCACATATGCCCTCTTCCTCCCTTTCTTCACTTGTCATTTTTTCCAAAAATAATAATACCAACCCCCTGTCCTTTTTTTTTCTCTTCCAATAATAAATAAATAAATATATTTATTTATTACACATCATCCTCATCTCTCTCCTCTCCTCTCCTCTCCTCTCTTATTCTTAATAATATTATATTATTATTTATACCTGACGCCGACGCTTACTAGCACTCCCAGGCCCCATTAAAACAGCTTCAGAAAATAACGCAGGCGATGGAGTACGGCGGGACAATTCTACTTCTGTAATTCCTAAAACTTCTCCTGAAATTCCTAGCGGGGAGGAGGCCCCCACCCCACTACCACTATTACTATTTATATTATTATTATTATTATTATTATTATTATTCATAGTATTAATAATAGTAATATCTCCTCTTCCACTACTAATTGCAGTGATAGGAACACTAGTTGTTGTTGTATTATTATTATTATTATTATTATTATTATTATTATGAGTAGTAGTAGTATTATTAATAGGAGCTGGAACTGGAGAAGATGTAAGTGGAGAAAAAAATATATCTTGCAACTCACGTCGGCGACAAAGAATACTTGTCATTGTATATAATACACTAAATGCAATTATTACACCTAACCACCACCCAAAACCTCCCCACACTCGCCACTCTATAAGACAACAAAATATAAAATAAATTGTATAAAGTGTAAAGGCAAAATCTAGCGCAAATTTACGTCGTTGAATTGTAAAAGCGAGAGGAATAGACATAAGTACTGCAGTTAATAAATGCATTAATATAAAACGAGAGGTGGATCCATCTGCTGGGTCTTTCATCTTTACTTTAAATAAAGAACGAAGCGGAATATGAAAACAATAACTTAATAGTGTGGAGACTGGAAGAGAAGTGGCGGTACTTTCAAATAAGATAATAGAGAAAACACCGAGAATAACACGAACTATACCTAAAATAATAAAAAATACACAAGATACATAAACAATTTGCACAAAGACAAATTTAGGATCACTAAGTGATGCACCTAATGGAACAGGCATTAATTAATTAATTAATTAATTATTATTATTATTTTTTTTTTTTTGCTTTTGTTTCTGTTTTTAATGGGTCTGTTTAATTTGTATTAACGCCTTTGAAGTCAAACTTTGTGTGTGTGTGTGTGTATTGCCTGTGTTTCTGTTGTACTTTTACTAATAATAATAATAATAAATAAAAAGATAAAAAAAGTGAAGGAATAATAATAAAAAAAAAACAATTATTATTATTATTATTATTATTATTATTATTTATTTTTTTATTTTTTTTTTTTTTTTTTTGAGATAGAGGGGAATATTGGTTAAGAATAATTTCAGGAAGGTAATGTATTTAAAAGAAATTAATATATATATATACTTTTTTTGTGTGTGAAAATATAATGTATAAAAATGTTTGTTTGTGAAAAATACAATTTTTCCCTCTTCCTGTTGTGGGTTTCTCTTTTCGTTTTTGTCTGTTTCTTTCTTTCATCTCCCAACATTAATTAATAAATTAATTAATCCAACAAACTTGCCTGAGCACTATGCGTTAATGAATGTTTTGCTATAATTAACTCCTCCATCGCACTTTGCAAATCATTTGGTAAAGGTTTTAAAATACTCCAATGTAACTTTAATGTTTGACGTAATTCAATCATTGCATTTAATGATTCATGTGTTTGCATCACAACAGGTAATATTCCATCCACAATAGCCATATTCGGTACATCATCTGATATAGTTAACACACGTGATTCATTACAAAATGTACTCGCTAAAAGTAACCCACATGGTGGTATAAATGCCCCAAATATAGATTTCTGACCTGAAATATTATTATTATTATTATTATTATTAGTAGGAACTCCAGTACTGATACCATTTTTAACAAAGGTATCAAAAATGCAAAAACATGGGAAGGAAGAATATGAAGGAGAATTAGAAAAAGAAAGAGAATTAGATGAATAATTAAAGCATTCTCTTATTTCTGATGGTACAACAAGACGAGCTGTTTGTTGTTGATCTCTTGATTCTAATGTTATTAATCGAAGTACATCATCAGTTGCAGATTTTTTTTGTATAAATAATTTTGGAAATGTAGAGAAAGCAATAGCAAGACGTAAACGTGCTTGTTCCTTTTGTGATAATTCGTCTTTAATTAAAGGACCCCATATATCATTATTATCATTATTATTACCACCACAAGAAAAAGAAAAATCATATGATAAAGATGATGTTAAAAGTTCTTTAAAAGGATTAAAAGATGATGTTTTATTATTACTTTTTAACTGAGTAATTAAATCTTTTAATCTCATTGCAATAATATTAGCAAATCCTTGTGCAGTATCAGATAGACCTTTAGAAATAAGTTCTAATATATCACTACTTTCATTATTATTATTATTATTATTATTATTATTATTATCTTCAATTATAAAAGATAAAATTAAAGCAGCTACACGTATACAAAGTTGTAAACAATCCATTAAAAATCCTGCAAGAAGAAGTTTACCAAGTTGTAAAGGAAGTGCACTACTATTCATTAATACTAATGAATTTCCTCCTTTACGTATAACAAGAGGTGGTAAACATGTCGCTAAAATTGTTGTAGCCACTCCTATTGAATTTACTTCAATACCACTTTCTAATTTATTATTATTGTTAATATTATTATTTGAATTTTTTGTATTATTTACAGTTATAAGTCCCATCATAATCATAAGTTGACGTGTTGCTGCAGGTATAGTTATTGGTGCAGGTGATGTAGAATCTCCTAATGCATGAATTGTTATATCAAAAAGTAATCGTAGTTCAGGAGATTCTAAATAATTTTTAGTACTTCGTAGTAAATAAGAAATATTACCAAAATCATTTAATATTTGAGATGATGATGATGATGATATTATTGGTGTTATAATTTTAGTTTTTGAAAGTATTAATCTTAAATTATTCATAATATTTTTTTCATTAACAAGATGAGCAGCAGCTTCTGCACGTAACCCAGGATTTATTTGTACAATTTGTGCTACCGCCTGAAATGTAGATTTCCTTTGTAATTGTTTATAAAGTTCTATAATAGCTCTATTTTTTGCCTCTTCTGCATTAATTTTATCTTCTCCTTTTCCTGCCATACGAAGTCCTGTTTCATCTTCCATTTCAATAAGTGATACATATATACTTGTTGTAGTTCCTGTTATACCTTGACGTTCTTTTAATATAATATGAAGTGGTTTAAAAGGAGCTCGTAAAGTTGTATAAAGTACCATAATAGATAATTTACCCCGTGGTGTAAAATCACGAATTGTAGTATCAAATAAATCATTATTTCGATGTCGCATTATTGCTTTTATTTCTCCTTTACTATTTTGTGTTGTACTTGTTAATCCAACAATATATTCATAATGCATGGCAGCACGTGTTATAGCTTCTTGACCTTCTTCGCCTATTCCTCGTGCTATAAAAGGAGTTCCTAATACTTTTTGCTCTACAAAATATCGACGATGAGGAAGTTTCCCATAAACTTCATATCGAAAAGACATTGGAGGAGGAGCTGGTAACCCAGCCGCCGCACATTTTTGTACTAATTTAGATTTTGCATTATTAAAAAGTGGTAATGCTTCTACAACATCAAGTCCTTTATCCTCCACCTCTATCCCACTTCTAGGGGTTTTATTTTGTTGAAAAAGTGCATCAAATATCTCTTGTTCTTTAACTTTTTGAATATACCCTCGACATGCTGTGACATAACTACTCCAGACAAAAGGCATTTCACACTTTCTTCGCTCTGGTATTATTGGTATTTCTGGTTTCTCATTATAAATATCGGTTAAACATTTTAATCCTGGTGGAGATTTTGTATTTCCTGCTCTTAATGCATCTTCAGGCCTCGGGGCGTATTTTCCTCTAGCTCGAGTCATGGCTGCAAACTCCGCTTGTTTATTTCCAGTGTAAATTGCAATACCAAGTTCACTTAAAGTAAATACAGCATGCATGCAACATAATAAAAAGGCATCTTTTTTACTTCCAGCACACCCAATAGCGTAGCGGGTACCAAATTGGGCTGGAACAGGAATTTCCATAATAGCACGATGTATAAATCCATATAAGGAATGACTCACATTATACTGCCGCAATGAACGTGAAATATCTACGCCTTGTCTTTTACAATAAATTGTTAAAAGACGTGGGGCATGGCGAAAAAATTCAGATGGATGAACAGAATTAAGAGTGGTTAAATCACATAGTACATCATCTGTTATATTCTCTTTTATAGATGTTGAATTTAAAGAAGAAGAAGAAGAAATTGTTGTTGATGATGATGCTACTGTTGCTGAAGATGATGTAATTATTTTTTCACTTTTATCAGATATATCTTTATTGATATCATTATCTTTCTCATTTTTATTAATGGAACAATAACCTCCTTTTGATATTTCCTTTGATAATCTTGCCCAAAGACATGAATTTAAATGTTCTTTTCGTACAGGTGGAGGAATACATGTAGTTTTTGGTTTTATTAAAGTTTCATATGGTGCTAATCTTCCAAGCATAGAAGCAGCATCACAATGTTTACTTTGTAATATAGGAAGATCATATAATGCTACTCCAATTTCATCAAGAATAATTTCTGCATGAACAGCACACATTACTAATGCTTCTTCTTCTGTATATGCTTCTCCATGAGCTATAATAATACCAAAAGATTCAGGAACAGGTAAAGTTACTTTAGTTATCCAACGTTTTAATCCTTCATCTGTTTCAATATTATTAGTTACAATAGCAGCTTCTAAACGTTTTCCATGTCGTTCTAAATAATCTTTAAGACGTATAATTGCAAAACGATCTGCTTGTCTAACAGAAGGAAGAGTATGTACATAATTTCTTCCTTCTTGTATATTAAGATTAGGATTTACAATAATATAACCTTCAGCATCTGAATCTAATAACCAATCTTCTTTAGGTAATTCATTTCGTGCTTTACGAATTCTAGCTTCATTATTTTCTCTATTTTGATCTTGTCTATGTCTCATCATTGGTGAAGTTCCAAGTACCCTTACTGAAGAAAGTCCTGGAACCATAATACGTCCAATATGTCCTATTACATGACGATATGGTGGAGGAATTTTCATTTCTCGTGTTAAATTAAGTTTTATTTTTTCAGATTCAGATGAATTTGAATTAGGTAATAAACGATTTAATAATTCAAGTACACTAAGAGCATGCATAGAAGCAGCAGTTTCAGCTTCCATTTCAGAAGTTCCAATTCCAATAGCTACAAATGAAGATAATAAAGAATTATTATTTTCAGTAGAATTAATTGATTCTACTATTGGAATTGGTACAGTTGTAGTTGCACGATAAATATAATGATCTTTTATACCTAGTGCTTCAACAAAAAAAGGTGAACTTGTATCTTTTCTATCATTTCCATATTGAGATATATAATTTATAAATTCATAACGTGCAGATGGATTAAGAGTTTTTAATTCTGTAATATTAGTAAAATTTTTTATTGCTTTTGCATGACTAATAAGTATAGACTCTAAAGAAGCTGTTGAATCCGATTCTGTTGCTGTTATTGCAATAGATTCTTTTACAAGTTGTAAAGGAGGAGGTGAAGGTTTAGTATAATGATAATCACAATCATCAGGACCACTACACCAACGATTTACTTTTCGACATTCTTCTGTATGAATTTCTTGTTTTTCCCTATTTGAAGGATATAATGCAATTCCAATAGCATCTATAATAAGTTCTGCATGCATACATGCAAGTATAACTGCTTCTCTTTTTGTAGGTGCTTTACCACATGCTATACGTTCACCAAATTTAATATCAATAGGAAGTTTTATTTGTGCAACAAACATTTTATTATTATCATTATTATTATTATCCGTTAAAATAGTATTTTTTGTTAAAAATCCTCCTTTTTCAATAGTTTTATGAAGTGCCGTTACACGACAATATCTTTGAATAGTTTGATTATAAGCTGCAAAAAATTGTTTTATCCGATACACACTTCCAGGATCTAAAAAAAATGGAGACGCAAGTGTAAGTTTCATCGGTGTAAAAGCTCCAGTAGTAACACTAGAAAACGTAATTTTATCAATTTGCAATTTTCGTTCCACCGCCTTAGTGGCTCCTTCTCGTACAAGTTGTAGTCGTGGCGGGGATGGTGTAATTGTGGGCTTTGGTCCTTCCTCCGGCATTGGCGCCCACCGCCCTGCCCCCCGCGCCGCCTCCGCATGTCGCCGCTGCTTTGATGTGAGTTGAAACATATGAAATCCAAGGGCGTCTATTACCCGCTCCGCATGCATCGCCGCAACGAGTTCTGCTTCTTTCTCACTTGGGGCTAATCCCTCCCCCCACCGCTCACCATACTCTGGTGGGAGTGGGAGGCGCAATCGAGCATGGAAGAGAGGCCCACTATTATTATTATTATTATCATCATAATCTCCAGCAGTCTGTACCTCTCGTACCTCCATTCCTAGTGTAGCAGAGGTGGTGGCTGTGGTGGCCCCAGTCATAGTTGTAGAGGTGGAGGAAGTAGGAATCATTCGCTTCATAAAGTTTGCCACCTTAGCTCGAGCAAAAGTATCAATAGTTGTGATGGTTTCCGCAGCGGCATCCTTCTCAGTATCAATCACTTCATCTCCAGCAAGTGTCTCAGCGTCATAATCATCTTCATCATTATTGTCATTCATCTCTGGCATTAACACTTCCTCCACTTGAAGTACTTCAATTTTATCAACTTCAATCTTAGATGTATCATCTATATTTTCCACTGTTAGTGGAGTAAACTCCCGTCGTAATAAAGTTGTGGTTGCGGCATACGATAAATAACCACTAACAAACCAATAAGTATCACGTAGAAGCGGACGAAATCCAACCACACCAGAAAGACGGGGACGCATAATTTTTTTAAAAAAAAAATATATATATATATATATGTATTTTTTTTTTTTTTTCTTGTTGTTATTGTTATTCAAAATATATTATGAATATACACACACACACAGAGAGAGAGAAAGAGAAGCTCTCTCTGTGTCTCTCACTGCAGGTTCAGAAAAGTGTGAAGGGTGTTCTTCTTTTTGTTATTCCCCTTCCAAAGGAGAAAATCTCTTTGAAATCCTTCACTTATTGAAAAAAAAAGAAAAGAGAAAAAAGAAAAAAGAAAAAAAAAAAAAAGACATTTAATACCTTATAATAAAATATTTCAGATAATTGAGAAAATAAGTGAGAAATAAATTCACTACACATTTCAGAAATAGGTATTTTTTTTTTTTTTTCAATTAAAACAATTAAATAGAAATATGTTAAACAAAGAGACATTGTCTCATTTTTTTTTTTTTTTTACTGCTTCTTGGTCTTCTTCAC
>JASANY010000723.1:0-29774 GCA_030849755.1 Trypanosoma avium
TACTACCCCAGAAGAAGGTGATAAAAGGGCACTTGATCAGTTTATTGGTGCAAAAGATATTGGATTGGCTTATTTAAAAGATATTCAAGAACCTGTAAATCTTATAAGTATTATACCAAAATGTCTTAGTGGAAGACAGTTTATGAATAAAGCACCAAGGAAACGAGGAAGCCATTCGTAATTTTTTTTTTCCTCTCTCTCTCTCTTTGTCGTAGGAGTTGATAGTGAGGAGGGTCGTTTGGTCTTTCATTTTTTTTTTTTTTTATATTAATTTTGTTTTTTCTTTTTGGCATTATTTTTTTATATTTTTGTGTTGGTGTTTGTGTTTTTTTTTTATTTTGTGTGTCACACTCTTTTTACTTTTATTTGGAATTTTTTTTTTTTTTTTTTTTTACAAGATTTAAAATAAAATCTAAAAAATTTTTTATTTAATATTTTGTATTTTTATTTGGTTTTTCGTTTTTTAATCCCGTTATGAATTAGTGAGTTCGCAAATTTTTATTTGTTTAAAAGAGTAAGTCTTTAAATGTTTATTTTTCTTTTTTTATCTAAGGATCATTGTTTTTAGGGGGTGGGTAGAAAAAAAAAGTTTTTTTTTGTGGTGGGGGAAATTAAATTGGTTGAATTTTTATGTGTATATATGTTAAAGTTATTGGCTCTGAGGAAAAAGAATAAGAAAATTTGTAATTTTTTGGAGTTTTTTTTTTTTTTTTAATTTCCCCCAAATAGGTTCGTCCGTGATTTTTTCTCCCTTTTACAAAATGAAAAAAAAAAGAAGAAAAACGGCAAGCAAAACCAGAAAAAAAAAAGTAATGAGGTGACAATTTAAATGATTTTATTATTATTATTTTTTTTTCCCCCTTTTTTTTTTCTTCGTTGATTTCATATAAATTATTTGTTATGTTCTTGTTATTATTATTATTTTTTTTTTTCCCTATAACTTAAAGTACATGTCTTTTTAAAGAGATAACAAAATAAAATAAAATAAAAGGATTTTTAAATGAAAGCCCCTTATAAGACGACATGGCGGGTGTATTTACCAGGAGCTTTTGTTATGGCTATTTACACCTTTGCAATTTATTTCAATAATACTCGAGGAGAAGTTGTAAAGTATGGGCATGACTTTGTTCCTATTTACTCTGAGGATGGAAAACTTGAGGGTTTTACACATCCTGTACTTGTCAAGGCAGGTGATAAGTATCGCAGCACGAATAATAATGCTAATAGTAATAACAGCAGCGAGGAGATAGGGACAGGTACTGTGTGAAAAAAAAAAAAAAAAATGAAGGTATTGAGGAGTGTAAAAGGGAATCTTGGAGAAAGAAAGGAGTTGATTCAAATGTATTTTTTTTTTTTTGTTTATATTGCTTGTTTCCATGTCTTATTATTATTATTATTATTATTATTTTATTCTTGATTTCGAATTTTCGTTGAACTATTTTCTTCCTTCCCCTAATATATTTAGAGTTATCCGCAAGGAAAAGAAAAAAAACTACTCATTATATAAAAGAAAGGGAAGAAAAAAAAAAAAAAAACTATAACAAGTATTATTATTCCTATCACTAATATAGCCATTAGTAGTTTTCTATTTGGCCCTTGAAGTACCAAAAAAAAAAATTATTTATTTATATTAATTTAAATTATTTACTTTCTTGTATATGTCCATTCTTACCTACAATGGTGGCTCCTGCCTCGCCATGGCAGGAAAGGAATGTTTTGTCATCATCTCTGATAACCGCCTCGGTGAGCAACTCAAAACAATTTCAATGGAAGTACCAAAGTTGCATGTTATCAATAAAAGCATTATTATGGGCCTCACTGGTCTCCGCAGTGATCAACTCACCTTCGCCCAAAAGATTCACTTTCGCAATGAAATGTTTAAACTTCGTGAGGAGCGGGAGATTGGGGGGAAGGCCTTCGCGGCATTAGTCGCCTCCATGTTATATGAGGCTCGCTTCGGCCCATGGTTTGTTGAGCCTGTGATTGCCAGCATTGATCATAACTCAGGTGAGGTGTATTTATGTGCGATGGATTTAATTGGGGCCCCGTGTGAGCCGGAGGATTATGTGTGTGCTGGGACCTGTGCGGAGAGCTTGCATGGGATGTGTGAGGCCCTGTGGCGCCCAGGGCTGGAGGCGGAAGAATTATTTGAAGTCGCCGCCCAGGCAATGCTCTCCGCGTGTGACAGGGATTCACTTTCAGGGTATGGGGCGGTGGCTGCGATTGTAACCCGGGAGAAGGTGACCACACGACTTATTAAGGGACGCAAAGATTAGGAATATATTTATAAATATATATATATATATATATATTTGTGAGTGTACGTGTGTGAGTGAGATTGAGAGTGAAAATGGGGAGTAAGAAAAAGAAAGAAAGAAAAAGGAAAAATAGATAAAGAAAGGAGATTGAGGTGAAATAAGAGGAGAGGAAGACAGTAAATGTAGTAATGTTTTCTCTATATAGGTAGTCTTATTTGTTTTAAAACCTCAGAAACAGAGAGGAAAAGGTTCCTTCTTTTTTTTTTTTTTGTTGTTTTTTTGTTTTCTTTTATTGCTGTCAGATATGAAATTTTTCTACTACCACTGCCGCTGCTGCTGCTTTTTTTTTTGCTGTTTCGTTATTGTTTCCTGAATGTTGGTCACATACATCTAAAAGGTTGTTTTTTTATATATATATATACCTTCATATGCAAAAATAATATATATATATATTTTTTTTTCTTATGACTTTTTCTTTTAAAAAAAAAAAAAAATCATTAATAATAATAATAATAATAATAATAATAATTTAAAGAGGATAAAGACAAGATGCAGACCACATTAACGCATTTAGATGATGCTCCTATGCTCTTCTGTGAGCGCTGCAATAATCTGCTCTATCCCGAGAATGACCCTATTAATAGAGAAATGCGGTGGCGTTGCAACTACTGTAAAACAACCGAGGTGCATGATGAGAATAAGCTTGTTTATATTTTAAATTTAAAGATGAAAACAGGGACGGTGGAGGAGTTGGAGTTGTTGGCGGAGTTCGCGAGTGATCCGACGGCGCAGCGGGACCCAACGAAGAGGTGCCGGCGATGTGGCGAAAATGATGTGACGTGTTTTGTAAACCCACTCGGGCAGCCGCAAGAGGATATGACGCTTTACTTTGCCTGTGCTAACCCAAAGTGTCGGCAGGTGTGGAAGAGTGGGGATGTGCAGGAGCAATAAGTAAAAAGAGAAGAGAAAAAGAAAAAAAAGAAAAATTGAATTGGGAGGGAGGGAGGGGATAATTGGGAAATTTTTCTCTTCTTTTTTAATTCTATTTTAATCTTTTTCATTTTTGATTTATTGTCCCTATTTTCTTTCCTTTCCTTGTCTTTCCCTCCACCTTATTACGTTATTGGTGTTGTAGGTTTGTAAAACCTTTTTGCAAGTAGTAATCTCGTCTAACTGTTTGTATTATTGTTATTATTATTATTATTATTATTGTTTTTTTTTTTTTTTTTTTCTTATTTATATATTTCTTTATTATTTTTTCTTTTTATCATAAGCTTTATTTTATTATCATTTTTTCTATTTCTGTTTTTTTTTTTTTAGTTCTTGTTTTAGACCTTAACTATTATTTTTCCTGAGGTCTGTACTAAATAGGAAAAAAAAAAAAATAATAATAATAATAATAATTAGAAAAATTAGATTAAATTATTAGAATTACTATAAATATATACATTTATTAATTTGGTTAACAAATGTACATTCTAGGTATTTCCATCCCCCTTATGTGTTTATTATGGCACGTTATATGTTGTATTCTCACTATTGTAGATTACGTTGTCTGGGTACGCCTACCAGAGTCTGCAAATGTTAGAGATAAAACTCGAGATGCAGAAATTGCATTTGGAGTTATTGGAATTATAGCCTATGCTGTAGGGGCAGGTCCTCTCTTTGTGTATGCCTACAAATATGGATTATCACTTCATCAACGTCGAATAAGACTTGTGTGTGGGATTGCTATAATGTTTTTTGCCTGGTCTTTCCCTTTATTTATTATTCAAATGTATATGTTTCGTTTTGTGAATGCTCCTATTTCACCATTAGAAGGTATTGTATTTGTATTAAGTGTAATATCACTTATTATTGGTGGATCTATTACATGGTTTAGTTATATGAAACTTATTACATATTATATTCATCATTATCATGGAATAGAAAGACAAATTAATCCACATGATAATTTGGCTCCATATCCAATGGTTCCAGTGCGTGATACATCAAATCGTGAAGATCAACCTGATACTATTTAGATTATTTCTTTTTCTATTTCTCTAAAAAAGAATATATTTATTTATATACCTTTTTTTTTTTTTTTTTGTTATCGATATGTGTTTTTGTATATCTGTTTTTTATTGTGTACCTTATTTTCTCTGTCTATATATATATATATATATATAATATGGGGAAATAATTATTTCTGAAATTTTTTTTTTTTTTTTTTTAATTACCCAAATTATCTGCCTTCAGAAATTTAAGAGTACAAGTTTCTTTTATTATTATTATTATTTTGCTTTGTACTATAAACTCTTCTAGTCTATCGAATTTATGGAGGAAGGAGAAATTCATTTCATTTTTTTTTTTTTTTTTTTTTTCTTTTTATTATTATTGTTATTTTTTTTTTTTTTAATTAAAATAATTCTTTATTTATCTCTATTAACAAATATGTACTAACAAAAAACAAAAAGAAAAAGAATAAATAATACATATATAGGAAATTTGGATATAATGCCTTCTCAACCATCATTAAAATATAATGGAGAAGAACTAAAAAATGGATATAAAAATATTAAAACTAATAATACACAAGATAGGGATATACAATTTCGTGTATTAAGTTTTAATTTTAATATTCTTCCTTTTGGATGTGGTGGATTTCAAAATGAACGTATTACTGCTTTTCTTGAACGTACAGGTCAATATGATATTTTAATGTTTCAAGAAGTTTATGCTGCAAGTGTACTTCCATATTTTGTACAAAAACATGTTTGTTATAAAAAACGTTTATTAGATGAATTAAAAAAACGTGGATTTTTACATTATGTTATATCAAAACAACCTTCTTATTCTACTATATTAAGCCATAATGTACTTTCTGATAATGGTCTTATTATAGCTTCTAGATTTCCAATTGGACAAAGTGGTTCATATACTTTTCGTTGTAATGCAAGAAATGAACAATCTGTTAGAAGAGGTTGTCTCTTTGCAGAAATTATGGTTCCCACAGGAGAAGGTGAAAGTGAACCTGTTATATTTTTTAATATTCATCTTCATCCAGAGGAAGGAGCTATTTCAGCATCTGCACAAATAATGGAAACACGTCAATTTATTCAATCTGTTCTTGGACATTTAAATTCTGATCAAGAAGAAGCTTCTAAAATTCCTTTTATAATTGCTGGAGATTTTAATATTAATGGTATAGATCTTCATAATGTTGAACAACCTACTAAAAAACTTAATGATCTTATGCATGAATTACAACCTTTAAGTGGTGGTCTTAATGAAGCTATATTTCAAACCCTTGGTTATCATCCTCCTACACGACCATCAAAATTATTTTTTCCAACACAATCAAAATTACATCGAAATTCTATTACTCCACAAAGACAAGATTATTTTTTTATTAATACTTCTGTAAATGTTCGTGAAGCACGTATTCGTAAATTTGTTGCAAATAGTATTCAACCTTATGTTTATTTATCTGATCATTTTGGGTTATCTGTAACTTTATCTGTTAATTCAACTGGAAGAAAAGCTTGTCAAGAAACATTAACCCGTAAACTTTTAAAAGCCTCTGTTGCAGTAGAAGCTGTTCATGAACATTCTAATCCATTTTCTAGCATTAAAGTAGAAATTGCTCTTTTAATCATGTTAATCGCCTCCACTGTTTATTTTAATTGGTCCAGCTTATTAGGTCTTGCTGCCCTATGGGTATTACTGTGGTGGTCCAGTTCTCCTATTCGTGTATTACGCAATGAGCGTCGCTTCGCCACGGTAACAGCTGCTGTGGTTGAAGGTAAAGAAGAAATTATATTAAATCAGCCCAGTGAGTATGAAATATTACGTGGGGTGAATAGCCTGGCGGAGCTCTGGCAGCGTTCGGTGCAGGCCTACGCCGCCCTCCCCTGCCTCGGGCAATATAATTATAATAATAATAGTAATAATAATATGAATATGCATAATATTAATATGAATAATGATGGGGCTGGTTGGTGGAGTTATGGGCAGGTGGAGGGGCGGGTGCGGGAGGTGGGGGCGGGGCTGTGGGCGTTGGGCCTCACACCAGGGGATGTGATTGGCGTCGACTGCCCTGCCAGCAGCCGGGGGGTGGTGCTCGAGCTGGCCTGTGCCACTTATGGGTTTACAACCCTCCCACTGGTGGGCAAGAGCTCCACCATTCAAACTCTGATTGATCAATATAATGTTAAAATTGTGTTTGCCGGGCGTAGTACAGTGGCATCGTTTTTAACATGCCGCTCCCGTAACTTGGAGACGATTGTGTATATGCATAATTTTTCAGATGCAGCGGATGATGGTGTGGCGAGGGATGTTGGAATTTCACTTATTTCATATGATGAAGTTTGTCTTAAAGGGCGTCTGCACTTTACTCCACCCCCATCTCAAATTAATGGGGATACCATATTTTCACTGATTGTGGATAATAAAACTACGTATGAAAATCTTCAAGCTATACGAATTACACATGCAGATATTTTACGTAGTATTAGAACTCTTGTTTCAACTTCTGTACTTCCTGTATCACGTCAAAAACATCTTTTTCTACTTTTTACTCCATTTTCTGCTACTTTTAATCGTATTTTTACTCTTGGACTTTTTGCTCATGGAAGTTCTGTAGCTACATCAGATACTATGAGTCAACGTGTTTTTGAAACTTTTAAACCAACAATTATGATAGCAAATTCTTCATTATTTGCAATGAGTGAAATTCAATTGAGAAGAGCAAATGAAAGATATGGAAAAATTTATACATGGTTATTTGAAAAAGTTTATCAATTTCGATCTGTTCTTATAAATGTACATTGTCGTGATTCTTCTGTATTACGATTTATTTTTTTTCATTCTATACAACGTCAACTTGGAGGTAATATTGAAAAAATTATATTATGTTCTTCTGAAGAAAGTATGTCTTATAGATTACAAGAACATCTTTCTGTATGTTATGCACCTTGTTTAAGAGAAGTTTTTTTTCTTCCATCAGAAGGAGTATTTTGTATAGATGGTATTCCTGCTCCAGGTTTACATGTACAAATTGAACCTTTTGATGAAACTTCAAAAAAAGCCAAAATTGGTCAATTAATTCTTACACGTAAAGATGAAGAAAAACATATTTTACCTATTGCTGCAACTTGGAATGATGATCGTACATTAAGACTTATGGGACCAACAAATGGAGTTTTATTACCTTTTGAATCAGAATATGTTGTAGCTGCAGAATTAGAACGTACATTTGCTCAATCTCGTTATGTAAATGATATTTTTCTTTATGCAAAACCTTCACATTCTATTATTGCTATTGTAACTCCAAATAGGGATACAATAGAATTTGAATGGCAACAAAGACATCAACAATATTCAGATGGTGAAGATGATATAACTGTAAATTGGACAGAACTTGCACGTGAAGCATCAAATATTTTACTTAAAGATTTTCGTCGAATTGCAGAAATTAATGGTTTACCTGTATCACATATTCCGGAATTTGTTCATATTCATCCTCATACATTTAAAGAACATGAAAATTTTCTTACTCCATATGCAGGAATAAGAAGAAAATATGTAGCTCTTTATTTTAAATCTGTTATTGATAGATTTTATTCAACTACAAATTCTACTATAAGTACACCACCTTTAAATTTTAATATTAATAATGAAGAAAATTCTTTTAAAAGGAAATCTCCTGATAAACAATTTTCTTTACGAGTTCCTATGGCAATTGATATAGGTGGTACTTTTGCTAAAATTGTTTATATAGAACCTCCAGGTATTTCTCATATTCCTGATTTCGTTGTTCATGAAGCTTCTTCACTTTCAGATACTCTTGCAATGAGAAGTTTTCAATTTTTTAATAAAATAGAAGATGCAGAACAAGAATTAAGTTCTAATCCTTCTTCTAAAGTTGGTACTGTACGTTTTGCAAAATTACCTTCTAAACGTATTCCAGATTTTATAACCTATTTAAGTGAAATAAAAGTACTTGATCTTTTTGCCCAACCTTACCGAGATAATGTTCGAGCTACCGGTGGTGGGGCCTTTAAATACGCAAGTATTGCTAAAAATAAATTAAATACAAAATTTGAAGTAATGCGGGAGATGGATGCTGTTGTGCATGGACTTGGTCTTGTAATTCGACTTGCACCGGATTCTATATTTACAGTTGACCCACCAACAGGAATTCACTACCCACATCAATTAAAAGGTTTACCCGGAGAAGCCCTCCTACCTTATCCTTGTTTATTAGTTAATATTGGTTCTGGGATTTCTATTATTAAAATATTAGGCCCTGATGGGTCACATGTACGAGTAGGTGGGAGTCCTATAGGTGGGGCCACCTTTTGGGGACTTGTTCGAACCATGACTGATATCACTTCATGGGAGGAAGTCATGGAAATCATGCGACTTGATGGACCTGGAGATAATAAAAATGTAGATTTATTAGTAGGAGATATTTATGGATTTAACGCGAAGGATTTACCTGCAATGCTTTCAGTAGATACGGTGGCGAGTACATTTGGTAAACTTGGGACGGAAAGATTTTATGAAGTTATGGCGGGTATGAAGCGAACAAAAAGTATTTCAAGTGATGAGGGCGGGGATGCACTTTCACCAATGTCACCTAAAGTGATTTCATCCCCATCCATTGGGTTTCCAAAGGAAAAGAAAAAGCCATCGGCAATTGATATTGTAAGGTCTTTATTAAATATGATTTCAAGTAATATTACACAATTGGCATACCTGCATAGTAAAGTACAAAATGTTCCAAATATATTTTTTGCTGGTGGATTTGTGCGAAATAATCCAATTATTTGGAGTCATATCAGTTCAGCTTTGCAATATTGGTCAAAAGGTGAATCTTTTGCACATTTTCTTGAACATGATGGTTACCTTGGTGCTCTTGGATCTGCAACTATGATGGGTAATACAGAAACATCATAAATAAATAATAATAATAATAATATATATATATATATAATATTTATTCATGGATATATTTATATATATCTTTATCCTAGGGTGGGGGGTAAATTAAGAAAAAAAAATAATAATAAAATGTGAGAAAAAAAAAAGGGAGGGGAAAGGGATTCTGTGGGATTAAACAAAGATTGAAGGAAGGGATAGATTAGAGAGTAGGGGTGAGGGGAGGGGACAAACAAAACAAAACAAAAAAAAGAAATGTTTTAAAATTATATTGTAACCTTTTTTTTTTTTTTTTTCTCTTTTCACTTTCTCTCTCATTGTAATATCTGTTGATATCTGTATTTGATAAAAAAAAAGAAAAAGAAGAAATATTTATTTTTGGGATTGTTGCACTTTTTTTTTGTTTTTGATCATCTGTCATAAATTAAAATGATTTAATTATTTATTATTATTTTTTTTTTTTTTGTGCTTGTTGGCTCAATTATTATTCTTCTTTTTGTTCTGATGGGTAGAACAAAGGAAAAAAAAAAGATAAAATTGAATGTCCGAAGAAAAATAAAAAGAAATAGGGAGGCAAAATAAAACATTATACCGCACGACGGGTTTTTTTTATTTTTTTCCCTCCCTTATATTTGGTCATTCTCAACATATTATATTTATTTTTGTTGTTCTTGAGTCTGCACTATATTATTTTTATCAACATTTTCTTTTTTTTTTTTTACGGTTATTCGTAAAATATATTTATTTATATATTTATCGAAAAAAAAAAAAAAAAAAATACAAAGCAGAAAAAGGAAGGCTTTTTACCTCCCTAAGAAAAAAAAGGGGGGGGGGGGGGGGAAATAATAGTTTTTGTCCAGAAAAATGGTGTTTATATTTATTTTGTATTCTATCTCTCTCTCTGTTTCTCTATACATATATGTCTTTTTTTTTTTTTGATCATTCTTTACAAATTTATTTCGCTTTTTTTTTTTTTTTTGTGCTCTTACAAACCCTTATCAAGCTAGTTGACACACAGAAATATTATTTATAATATATATATATATATATATATATATTTATTACCTTACCAATAAAAAAAGTGAAGCCAATGAGGCGGCGACCACTCCCGCCTCCTATTCTTCTCCAACCCCACTCTCTCACCAATAATAATAATAATAATAATAATAATAATCTACACTCACAACTTATATTAGAGAATGAAGAATTACGAGAGGCCCTGCGGTGGGCGGAAGAGCGTCAGTCAGAGTTAGAAAATAAATTGGCAGCTCTCCTCACTCGTGGGGCGTTGCCTCATTTTTCAATATATTTACCTTCATATTTTATACATCAGCACCGGGAGGTGTTGGCGGCAATAGAGTTATATGGGGCACAATATTCTGAGGCGGTACATCGTCAACTTCTTCCTGAGGAGGAGGTCAAAATGATGAGAAAATAATAAGTAGAAATAGAAATGGATGGATTTATAGAGTTTATTATTAATATTTTATTTTTTGTATTGTATTGTATTAATTTTGCTTTTACTTTTAATTTTTTTTTTTTACTTGTGTGTATGTATGTGTGATTTAGAGGAAGGGGTGGGTTTCTTGTTTTATTAAATGTTATTAGTGCTGTTCTTTTTCTCTCTCTTATATATATATATATATATATATATATTTATTTATTTATTTTTAAGTCTGTAGTAAAGAAGAAAAAAAGCAAATCAAAAAAAAAAAAGTATATTATTATTATTATCATCATCAACATGGCAGATGTATCTAATGAAAATCAAAATAAATCTAATGAAAATTTAACTATATGTCAAATTTTAAAAGAAGAAATATTTGAACTTCGTTGGAGAGTTCTTGGTGTTGCATGTTTTCTTACTTTTGGAAGTTATTATATTTTTGACTTCCCTGGATCACTTGGTAATGGAAGTGGACCTACAATTGAGCAACGTTTCGCAGCTCATGGTAAAACATATACACAAGAAATGAATCAATTACTTTACAGTGTATATTCCTGGCCAAATACTGTTTTAGCCATGTTTGGAGGTCTTTTAATTGATAAATATCTTGGTATACGAACGGCCATGTTACTTTTTACATTTTTAATTTTAATAGGAGCTTTTTTATTTTGGTTAGGGGTTCATTTTGCGCTTTATCCTCTTATGGTAACAGCTCGTGTTATATTTGGATTAGGTGGTGAATCCCTTTCTGTTTCGCAATCCGCATATGTTGCACGATGGTTTAAAAATGGTCGAGGTATGGCGTTAGCATTTGGAATTACAATAAGTTTCTCTCGTGTAGGGTCATCTTTTAATTTTCTATTTTCTCCTAAAATTGCCCAAGCAAAAGATGTGGATATTGCAGTTTTAGTTGGAATTTTTGCCTGTTGTATTTCTTTTATAGCGTGTATTATTTTGGTGCTTGCCGATATATATGCTGTGCGTATTGGTTATATTAAACCTGAAGCAAGAGAAAGTGATGAGGGAAGTGTGATGAAGTTATCAGATGCACTACGATTACCTTTTCCATTTTGGGCTTTAACGGCTATTTGTGTTTTTTGTTATGGTTCGATATTTCCATTTATTGGAGTTGGTAAAAACTTTTTTGAAGTTAAATATGGATACAGTGGGGATACAGCTTCTAGTTATATTTCAGCTTATCAATTTGCTTCTGCTGCAGGATCGCCTTTAATTGGATTTGTTGTAGATGCTGTTGGACGAAATACAATTTGGCTTATTTTAGCTTCTGCATGTTTTATTTTAATTCATGTGTTATTAACATGGACGATGATTCCAGGAATTGCAATAATGATATTAATGGGAGCATTTTACAGTTTTCTTGTTTCTGGTCTTTGGCCTTCAATTCCTTGGGCGGTAAATGAAAATATTGTTGGGTTTTCCTATGGAGTAATGACAGCTGTACAAAATATTGGATTAGCAGTGATTCCTATTTTTGTTGGAAAAATTCTTGATAAATATACACCAACAGATAATAATAATAATACTAATTCTAATTCTTTTTCAGGAAGTTATAGTGATAGTGGAAATAATAATAATAATAATAATAATAATAATAATGGACCTTTACCTTCACTAGAAGGATATAAAGTTACAGAAATGATGTTTATGGGATTAGCAGGGGCTTCTTTTATTGCTGGTGTTTTTCTTATTTTATATGATACTCGTCACACTGGAATTCTCACTGCGTCCAATAGTAAACGTAAACAAATGGAGGCGGAGAAGCAGGAGGCATTGTTAAATTGTCTTCCAGAGGAGGAGAGGGATTTACTGTATCTTCAGCGTGAATATTAAATTTATGATTTTTATATATTTTATTAAAATAATAATAATAATATTAAAAGAAAAAAATAGGTAAGAAGAAGAAGAAGGATAAGTAATAGTATTAGTAATGGTAGTAGAAGTACTGTAATATCGTAAGGGAAAAAAAAAAAAAAAAAATGTCTAATAGCCCTTTTAATGTACAGGGCAAATAATAAAAATAATAATAACATATTTATCTAAGCGAAAATCGAGATAATAGATAGTAAAAAAATAACAAAATCTTTAGCGCGTGTGTTATATATATATATATTTTTTTTTTTTAATTTTAACGTTGACTTTTTTTTTTTTCTCTTTCATTGCTTTCTAAAAAAAAAAAAAAAAGTTTTAAAATGTTTTTTTTTATGGGTTCAAGCTTTTTTATTCCCTCTTCTTTTTCTATTCCCTTATCATTTTTTTTTTTTTTTTTTTTTTCATATTTAAATCAAACTACCCTTTTCAACAACAAAAAATAAAAAGGAAAAAAAAAAGAAAAATCCTTTTTTCTCCATTTCCATTTCTTCTTTTTATTATTATTATTATTATTATTATATATTATAGTGTGTAAAGGATGCCTAGTCGTGCTGTCCTTCGCAAAAAAGCCCGGCGTGAGTCAAAAAGAAATAAACTTATAATTTCCTCCGCCTTATTAACACAAGAGAAAAAACTAAAAAAAGAAACACCAGCACCACCACAAGAAGAAGTAAAAGAAAAAGAAAAAGAAGAAGTAAAGGTAAAAACACCAATCATTAAAATTGTAAACAGAAAAGTAGAAAATGCAAAAGTAGTCGCAGCAAAACGTCCTCGTGAGGATGTAATAAAAGAAAATGTTGAATCTTCTTCTTTAATTTCAACAGAAGGAATGAGTCGAAAAGAAAGAAAAAGATATGAAGCAAAGCGACGATTTGAAAAACAACTTCAGAGAGTTAACATGAGTGTAGCGAGGGTGACTAGTACTACTGATAATAATAATAATAGTATTACTAGTAATACAAATGATGATGAAGAAAATAATAATGATAATGAAAATAAAGAAAATAATAATAATAATAATAATAATAATATAGTTTCATCAACACCAATGGAAAAACTTCGACATGATCCGAAATTTATAAATGGAACATTCTGGCGAACACGCAAGGAGCGGCGGCAACGAACAGTTTTTCTTGGAAATATGCCAACAAAATTTTCAATACAAAATGTTATAGACTTTGTAACCTCCGCCGTAGATACAAGTTTAATGAATGAAAATGAAAAACAAAATAATAATAATAATAATAATAATAAAGAAATTGAAGAAGAAATAAATAAACAAGAAAATATAAAAGGAGAAGTGGTGGAGTCGGTGGATTTTATTCCATCTATGCCAAGAGCTAGACAACGACATATGTTTGTAACACTTCAAACAAAAGAAGCCGCCACACATGTTGTTAAAATATTAAATGGATATAATTTAGAAGGAGAAATATTACGGTGTAATTTTGCGGCAGATAAAACACAGAGAATGGAAGCTATTGAACGTCGATCTAAAAATCATTCAATGCGTTCTTATTAAAAAAATAATTGTTTGTTTTGTTTTGTTGTTTTGTTCTTTTATTTGTTTTTTTTTTTATTTTTAACTAATTCTCGTATAAATACAGACATATATATATTATTATTATTAATAATAATTATTATTATCACATTCAATAAATGAAGCTTTTCTTTTTTTTTTTTTTTTGAAATTTTGTTTCTGGGAAATTAACAAACATGAGAAAAAAATATATATATATATTGAGTACCCTCCTTTTTTTTTTTTCTTCTTTTTTTCCTTCTTTTTTTTTTTTTTAATTTCTTATTATTATTTTATTTTATTTTAGAGGTTTATGGCCTCCTCAAGTAGTCAGATGACATTTGAGACGTGGTGCAATCAAATAATTAGAAATAAATCTTCACTTATTTCTGCTACCCAGGAGTTGGAAATTTCTATTTCTTATTTAAAACTATTATCTTCTATAATACCCGAACAAGGTGTAAAATCTGAAATATTACATGTCGTCTCAAATGTTAAATCTATTAAAATTTTTAATGATTTAACTTCTTCATCAGATATAAATAATGAAATTTATATAAATTTAAAACCTTTTAAAAGTACTTTAGTTGTAACTTTACAAGGTATTAATTTAAAAGGTATTTTAAATGGTTTTGCTGTGTCAAAACTTATTTTAATAGATTGTTTGGTAAAACTTTCTATTAAAACAACTATTTATAAACCTATAATATGTTTACGAAGTTTAATTCTTATTCGTACGCCTATAAATCCTCAATTTATTAGATTATTTAGTTTAACAATGAGACGTATGGAAGCTTTTCATCAATTTAAAATAGAAAATGATATGTTATGGCGTCACCCACCACCAACTATGATAATTAAAAAAGAAAAAACAGAAGAAATAATAATTCAACCATATGATGTTTTAACGCATGTTAAAATTCATTCAATAGATATAGCATTATTAAAAGAATTAGATACAACATGGGTAAAATTACAAAATTTAATTTCTGTTTCTTTTATAGGAATTAAAATAGTTTCTATACGTTTTCTTGTAGTATTAAAACAACTTCCAAATCTTAATATTCTTGATCTTCATAATAATTTAATTGAAAATGTAGAAAATATTGCAGAATATACTCCACATCTTATTCAATTAGATATTTCTAGTAATAGAATAATATCTTTATATGGTTTAGAAATGCTTGATAAATTATCTGAGTTAGAATTATATAATAATAATCTTAATAATTTAGAAGATTTAATTAATTTTGCACAATGTTGTAGTAAAAATCTTATAAATTTTTCAATTCGTAGTAATCCATTTTTTTTAACATCTGAAATATCTAAAAATGAAATATATTCTCTTATTGCTTTAGCATTTAATTTTAAAAGAGGTTTAATGGTAGATAATATAAAATGTAATAAATGGAAATATCGTCTTCGTCGTTCGTCATTAAATAAATATAATTCTACCCTTTTTAAAAGAAGTTTTCATAATAGTAATATTACTACTACTAGTAGTAGTAGTAGTATTAATTTCATATCTATATTTTCAACAAGTGATAATTTCGCTAATACATCTAATTTTAATAATTCAACAGAACCATTATTATTATTAAATAATAATATTAATATTAATAATAATGGATATAATAGTTCACAAACAACATTATCACCAACAACTTCAGTTAAAGAAGAAGCTTGGCGAAAAACACTTTTAGTTCAACAAGCTACAATAATGAAACGTGAAGCTTCAAGAGATTGTAATGGTTTAAATTATGGGACTTCAGAAGAGAGAAATAATAATAATAATAATAATAATAATAATAATTCTGAAGTGAAATTTTTAAATCGTACTTTGTCGTTTAGTCCTTCTCCAGAGAAGCCAATGTATTCAACAGGAACATCACATAATATTATTAATGAAAATATCGTTCATCATAAAATTAAAGATAATACAAGTAAAAAAATAAGTTTTAATAATAATAATAATAATAATAACAATAATGCAATAGTTCTTCCTTTCCCAGTAGCAAAAGGTATTATACGAGGAATACAACGAAAATTTACAAAAATTCCAACACCATTACAACAAGAATTTATAGAAAATTTATCACAAGAAGAAAAACAAGAATTGGGTAATAAAAGTTTCAATACATTTATGTCTACATTACTTTCAGATATTAATAATGAAAATGAAAGAGTTTGGGGAATTATACCAGGAGGTTTACTAAAATTACATGAAACTGCATTTGAAGTACTTTTATATAATTTAGAAGATAATAAAAGTAATATTCGCTCTAATTCACGTCATATTGGAAATTCTCTTATAAGGTTAATACAACAAAATTGTGGAAATATGCGTTCTATTAGAATTGATGTTATTAATTGTTGTGATGAGAATAATTGTTTTTCTTCAGAACTTGATACACCACCGCTATTTATGTCATATCTTCCTAATTTTACAACAGTAACAAAAGAAAATAAAATGATATTACAAATGAGATTAGAAAGTAAAAATAAGGCGAATCATCTTATTGTAAAAAATAAAAATTCTAATAATAATAATAATAATAATATTTCTAATTTAATAATTCCAAATTTACTTTTAATTGATAATATGGGAAGTAATATAGATTGTTATCTTTCTGATTCTCCTGTTTTACTTATGGGATTTATTACTAAACCTAAATTTCTTTCAATATTATTAAATATTCTTCAAAAACAACTTTCATTATGTACTTCTCAATTATGTATAAATCATATAATTAAAGTTTGGCCACTTTTTCTTGATAAATCACCTGTAAAAACATCTGCAGATCGTTGTGTCCCTATTCAACCTTCTATACAAAATATATTAGAAAAACTTTATAATTATGTAAGTGAACCTATTGAAAAACAAAGAATAGGATGTAAAACTCTTTTACTTGAATCTGAAATTGATATTCGTATGATATTACGACAATTTATATTTTTAAAACTTGAAAAAGATATAGTTTATTGTCTATTATATGCAAATCTTGAATGTTTAGGTAAATATGGTGAATTAAAAGAAGAAGCTGTACTTATTGTAGTAACAAATCGTGTTATATTTATTGCTAAAGATCGAAATTCAAGAAAATTTACAAATTTACCAGAAAAAACATTTGAATTTATAATAGAAATTCCTATAGAAGAAATTAAAAGAGTTGATATTACATTTAATCTTCAAACGGTTCGTATATTTGAATATATTTTTCAAATACGAGATATTGGAACAACTTTACATTTTATTTATGCATTAATGAGAGCTCTTGGTTGGGGTTGTAGTAAATATGGGGCTCGTTTAGAAGAAATATCTTATAATAATAATAATAATAATAATAATAATAATATAAATCTACCTATTGCTATTATGGCATGCCCATATTTTCTTTCATATGTAGTACCTCTTATATTTAGTGTTGGTGTCTTTTTAAAACTTTCCTCTCTTTTAGTAAATAATAATAAAATAATAACGAAACGAATTATAAATCATCATGAAGAAAAAGAATTATTATCATATCCACTACGAGAATTACAAAATCAGGAAAGCATGCAACCTGTTTCTTTTGTTATAACATCTGATCAAGTCATGTTATTTTATGAAATTATTTCACATACTACCCTTCCCCTCAAAATAAAACAAACAAATGAAGAAGAAAATAATAATAATAATAGTTCTTTATTATCTAATGAATCATTATTATCTGTTTCAAATAATTCTATATTACCTCCACCAGAAGCTCAGTTGGTGGCTCAAATATCTTTAGAAAATATCACTGGACTTTTACTTGCTGGGGTGGGGGCTCATCCATTAATGTTTTCTCTTCAATTTCAATTTCAAGAAAAATTAGAAAATGAAAAAAAAGAAAATAAAAAAGAAATAAGAGAGTGGGTATTTGCAGCCCAGCACCCAAGTACTATTGGATTTATTTTAGCAGAATTACAACAGCGACTTGGGGGGCGCCTGTTTGTGTTGGAAACAGACACATTTATTTAATATAAATATATATATATATATTATGTGTATATATTATATTATTTTGTAGTTATGGAAATATTAATAAAAAAAAAAAATAAGAGATGGGGTAATTGCGTTAATGACACCTATATTTAATTTGTTTATTTATTTTTTTTTTAATTTAATTTTATTTTTTTTTTTTTGGAGGGGAGGGGTTTGGATGCTTTTTGGTTTATCTAAGCTTTTACATAAATGAGTTTTTCTATACCTTATTATTATTTTCTTTTTTTTTTTCTTTTTAAATATATACACTTAGCTTATTTGAGAAGTATTAGTTCTATTGCGTGCACGTGTAAAATTTATATATTTCTTATAAATAATTATTTTACCAAGTAAATCTCAAAAGCTACATTCAATTTAAAAAAAAAAAAAAAAACTTTTCTCTATATAAATATTAGAAAGGAAAAAAAAAAGTAAAGGTTTACAGAATTATATTTATTTATATATTTATATATATATATATATATATATTAGAAAATAATGGATAGTGAATCTTTTGAATATTCTGTAGCGTCACCTAAATATATGAATGTATCCGTACAAGATATTGAGAACTCTTCCTTTTCAGATAGTTCATCGAGTTCTTCTCTTTCAACACCACCAATTCCTCGTGTGAAAAAATTATTACAACCCGATCCTGATGATATTGCAGATGATCTTAAAGAAGAAATGCGTCAATGTATTAATAGTGGTAATTGTGATCTTTCACAACTTCTACTTTATACAATTCCTACTGGTTTACCTCTTGAAAGTCTTACCAGTCTTATACTTTCTGAAAATCAACTAACAGAAATTCCAGCATATATGTTTGAAAATAAAAATTGTATAAATCTTGTTAAATTTGATGCAAGTTCTAATAATTTAAAGGAAGTTCCAAAAAATATTTTTACATTACCTAAACTTGAGGTATTATTACTTGATCATAACGAAATTGAGGTACTTGCATTAGAAAATATGAAAGAAAATGGAAAAGGTGTACTCTTACCTTCTTTAAAAACTTTAGGATTGGAGTTTAATAATCTTAAAAAATTTCCAATAGAATTTTTTATAAATTGTTCATTTCTAGAAATGGTATTTCTAGGACAAAATGAAGATATGTTAGATGAACCTATTCCTACTGAACTTTTACTTCAATCTGCAGTTACACAAAGATGGATAAATTGTGAAGAAGAAGAAGAAGATTATTATTATTATTATTATTCTAATGAAAATAAAGTGACTCTTAAATTAGATAATAGACCTCGTCTTATAAAACAAATGGAAGAAGAAAATTGGGAAACAAAATTACCATGGTTAAAAATTGAATTACATAAAATTTATCCTGATAAAGTTCTTGGATTTCTTTTTCTTGGTTCTCTTCGCACCGCACAAACAAAGTCTGTTTATCATGATCTTAATATTGGTTATATTCTTACTGTTGTACGAGATATGGAAGTTGTGGTGGAACCAGGAATGAAACATCTTGTTTTACCTGTAGATGACCTTCCTGGGGAGGATCTTCGCCCTTTATTTCATAAAGCTTTTAAATTTATTGATGAAGCAAAAAAAGAAAATAAAGGTGTTCTTCTGCATTGTTTTGCAGGTCTTTCTAGATCAGTAGCTGTAACGGCAGCATATATTATGAATCGTTATAATATGAAACGTGATGAGGCACTTGATCTTATTAAAAAGGCTCGTCCAGCTGCACAACCTAATCCTGGTTTTATGATAATGTTAAAAGAATATGAAAAACAATTAGAACAAGAAAGAAATGGAGAATAATCTATATATATATATATATAAAGAATAATAAGAGATAAAGATGTTGCCAACAATATAAAGTATAACGGGTTTTTGAACTATTTTAAAACGTCACCTGTTTTTGTTTGTTTTTTTTCCACCCATATTTTTCTTTTTTTTTTTTTAACTTTTTGCTATTTCTCTTACTCTCGTAAGGGGAGTAGTGCGACGTTGAAACGCCCCCTTTTACTCCTGTTGAAGTGGTCAAAATGGTCTTTCTTGCTCTTATTATTTTTCTTTTTATTGTTGTTGTGGTTTTTTTTTTTTTTTTTTTTACTCCTCTGTATTATTTTTTTTCTGTTTTGTCATCATTGTCATTATTTATTTATTTACTTATTATTTCCTTTCTTTTTTTTTTTTTCCTCTTCTACTTCTTAAATATGTATTGTAATTTCAATCTGTTTTTTTTTTTTTTTTTTTTTGTTGTTGTTGTTTTTTGTTTTTTTGTTGGTTTTCTGCATGATTACTTTTTTCTCTTCTTGTTTTCCTTTAACTTGATGTTTACATATAAAATTGCAGAGATTTTTCCTGGAGTAAAAAAAAAAATAAATAAAAAGTAGGAGAGAGAGAGAAATAAAAAAAAAAGAAGAAGAAGAAGAGCAATAATATTAGTAAAGGGATAGTAACATACGTAATTATTCGCCCATATTTATCTTTATAATAATATACAGAAATAGGAGTACATATTAAAAAAAAAAAGAAGATTTTTTATTATTATTATTTATAGTCATGTCAGCTGGCCTCCTTCGTGAGGTGGCCCAGTCGACCTTTGCCTGGGCTGCTGGTGACCTCCTCGCCCAATCCGCCGCCGCCCACTCCCTATCCCACAATAATAATAACAATCACAATAATAAAACAAAAGAAAAGCGCCCCCGCCCTAGTTTCCCTCAGATGGCCGCGATGATAGATCAGCCCCGCCTCGCCCTCAGCGCCGCCTTCGGCCTCGCCCTCGCCCCGGTGACTCGCCGCAGCCGGCGGGTGTGGGGGCCCCCGGGGGGTCATCTCGCGCCCACCCTCGCCGCCCTCAGCGCCCAGCAACTCCTCCTCACCCCACTGACTTTATTTTTATATTTTAATATCATGACGGCGTGGCGCGGGGGGTTTGAGGCGCCGGGGTTTCTACGCGCCCACGAGACAGACCCCCGTGCCCCGGCAAGATATGACGCGATGTCGGTAGAAATGAGAATTTTACAAAATGCAATACCGCAGCCACTTATTGCGTCGTGGGCGGTGTTTACACCTCTTGCGATGCTTTCTTATGCCTCAGCAACGAAGCGGGCGTATAGTGTGTGTGCAATTGCCTTACTTACTCCATGGACGGCATATGTTTCCTATACTCAATCAAAAGAATTATTGTAAGAAGTATATTTGGATATTTATTTATTTACATATATTTATATATGTATCTATAAGTATATATATATATATATATTGTTCTGTGAGCATATTAATTTTTTTTTTTTCTTTTTTTTTTTTTTTTTGCGTATTTGATTACTCATTTTTTTTTTTTTTTTTTTTTTTTTTTGGAGGGGAGGGTGTCATAGTTTGATATTATTCACGAGCGAATTAATAGTTATATTTTGAAGAAAAAAAATAAATAAATTTATTTTGAAGTTTTTGTTTATTTTTCGTATTAATTTGTTTTGGGGTTGGTTATCATATTTAAAAAAAAAAAAAAAAAAGAGTTTTTTTTCCCCCTTTCTTCTATCTTTAAATATTATTATTATATTTTATATATAAATGTATGTATAATTATTAAGTAAAGGGAGTGGGAAGGAGAAAACAAAATAAAATATATAGTAGGACAAATGGGACATCGTGGTAAGACATATTCTCCTCCCTTTAAAGATAGTAGATCTAGTAGTCCTATAATTAAACATTATTTTCATAATCATGACAATAATAATGAAAATTCTATATTAGATGAGGAAATATTACTTATGACAGATGCAGAGAAAGAGTCGTTCGCTAAAATGCAAAGTCAATTAGAAGAGCAGTGTTTATCGAAATTTTATCATCACTACTATAAAAATGATTTTGAAGACGTTAAAAAAAGTAAATCTCTTAAATTTAGAAATATTAAAGAAGAAAATAACAATAGTAGTAATAATAATAATAAAATTGTACATCGAAGAAGTAATAGTTTTATAGATTTTAGATTAGAAAATTCTCAAAAGATTGTATCGAGTAGACCTAATAGTATTAGACGTAGCCGTACAAATTCTATTGAAACCAGTAATTTATTTATCTACCCTAGTTCACAACGATTTAGAGAACGTCAGGTACAATATGAAAATCATTTAGAAGATGAATTAACATTTCATCCACAAATTAATCAATCTAATGTTCAACCTCGATATTTAAATTATACTATGCGTCGAACTAATAAATCTACTCTTTCAGATATTGATGATTATGAAATAGAAGATGTTTCAACTTTTAAACCTATTATTAATCGTCTTAGATGTTCTTCTGCTTCAGATAAACTAAATCGATATCTTCGTGTACCAGTTCATCAACGACTAGGTAGAGTAAATTCTCTCTTATCAAGAGATAAAAAAAAAAAAAAAAAACAACACCAAGAAGAAGAAGAAGAAGAAAAAGAAGAAGAAGATCAAACTAAAAAAATGAATAAAGAAAAAAAAGAAAATGAAATTTCAAAAGCTTTTTTACAAAGATTAGAGGAAAGTAATAGACGTAAGGAACGAAATTTACAAAGAATTGCTACAATTTATGAAAATGAATTAACTTTTCATCCAAAATTAGCTCCTGGAACTCAAAAGCGACGTGCTACATCTGTTGTAGCTTCACATATATCTAAAGAAAATAAAAAAAGTTCTTCTTTAAATTCTCATTTAGGAATTGAATCTTTAGATAATGAAGTGGTAGTAGAAGTAAAAAATAATATAAACTCATTACAAGAACAAGAACGTCCATATCCAAAAATTAATTCTAGATCACAAAATATGAAACGAAGTATGAATGATCTTCAACTTTTTGAGCAAAGAAGACAACAACGACTTCAACAACTTAGGAAAGAAATAGAAAAAGAAGAATTAAACTCTTTATCCTATACACCTGCTGTTAGTATTGGTTCACAAAAGATTGCAGAATCTCTTTTTGGGAGAGAAATAAATCATAATATTATTCAAGAACACTTGGAACAACAAGCTCGTATACGTACAGCTATTATTAAAATGAAAAATGAAATTAAAAAGAGAGAAGAAGAAAAAGAATTTACATTTCAACCTGAAGTACATTCTGCTCCACCGTATATTCATGAACTTGCACTAGAACTTGCTGTAAATAAATCTATTGTACCAAAAGAGCGAAAACTTAAACCATCATTTAGATTTTCATGAGATTTTTTTTTTTGTTTTGTTTTCAAATATATTCTTATTGTATATATTTTTTTTTTTTTTTTGATTTTGTACTGAATTTTATTTATTTATATTTTTATATTATTTCTCTTGTTTTTTTTTTTTTTTTTTTTCACCTAGATATATTTAAGTCTGTATTAAGCACGGCTTTTATTATAAAAATAATAATAATAACAAAAATAATAATAATACTAAATATTACTTTTGCTGTGTAGCACAGCCCTTGTCAAGCTGAAGTATATAAAATTATTTTTTTCGCAGCAATGCAAAATGAATCCTCTTCTTCTGAATCTTCAGTTGAGTCTTCTTTATCCGATGAATCAGCTATATGGTCTACAGAAAACATTCCACCTGAACTTCGAAAAAGATTAAATACTTTAAAAGGTGCTGCAGTTATTAAAAATATTTCTGTTTATGAAGGTTTTGGTTCTTTTCACTCTGAAAATGTTGAAGATTTAGTTACCAGAGAAGTTTCATTATATCAACCACCTCCAATTCCAAAATTTGCACAGTTTGTGTTGGGATATAGTGAATTAAAACAATTAAATTTTTTTAATAAAAGTAATGAAAAAGAAAAAGAATATAAAAAAATTATCAAAATTATTAAACCTTGTGAATTTGGTTTACCTTTTCGACAAGAGCATTTTTCTATTACACCTGAATTTGTTTTTATTAATCATGGCGCTTTTGGTGGTTCTCTTCGTGGAGCACTAGCTATTAAACAACGTTATGAAAAATTAATGGAAGAAGAAGTTGTAGAATTTATGGATAGAAGTCTCTTACCACTTATTGTATATAGTGTTAGGAGAATATCAGAATTTATTAATGCCAATCCTCAACAAGTTGTTTTAATTCAAAATGCCACATATGGACTTAATTGTGGAATGCGTTTAATTGAAAAAAATGATGTAGTAGCTTTTTTTGATACAGAATACCTTTCTGTTTATAAAATGATGTATTTTCGTTGTAAAGAAGTTAATGCCGTTTTTCATGAAATTGCACTTTCAAAATATTTACATGATAAAAATATAATGGGTAATGATGAAGCTCTTACAGATGAAATTTGTCGTAATTTACCAAAAGGATGTACTACTGTTATTCTTGATTATGTTACATCAACAAGTGCATTATGTTTACCTGTTTTTACTCATATTATTCCTGCGTTAAGAAAAAAAGGAATCCATAAAATTATTGTTGATGGAGCTCATGCCCCATTACAAATTAATTTAAATTTTAATGATTTACCAGAAGATTCAAAACCAAGTATTTTTGTTGGAAATCTGCATAAATGGTTTTCTATCCCTAAATCTGCAGGATTAATGTGGGTAAATGATTTATATATTGATACGATTCGTTCTGTTGTTCTTTCACATGGTGCAGGGGATGGTCTTCTCTCAGAATTTATATGGGATGGGACGCGTGATTATGGTGCATATCTTTGTATTCCAGCTGTAATTGATTTTTGGCAAACTCAAGGATTAGATCGTGTACGAAATTATTGTTCTACACTTTGTAAAAATGCTGCTTTAATGTTAACAAAAAATTTTAATACTCGTCTTGTAGCGCGGCATGCCCCTTTTATGTCTTTGGTAGAACTTCCTGAAATATTACAAGATCCTTGTATAACGGCGAAATATATTCAAGATCTTCTTCATGATGTGTATAAAGTAGAGGCTCCTATTAAACGAGTAGAGGGTCGATTTTATATTCGCATCAGTGCTTTTGTATATAATACACCAAGCGATTATACCTATCTTCGTGAGGCGGTATTAGGTATTACTCGAATGTGTTTACTATCTGATGAAATAAAAAGCATTGTGAAAGATGAAGCAGGAGGAAATCCCAATGAAATAGAAAAAATTCCATGCGATAAACGTATTCGTGAACAGGGTGGATGTGCTGTCTCAGGTCTTGATCCGAGTTTAAAAAAGAGGAAAAGTAATCATTTTTAACATATTCTATTAGAAGATGTGGAAATATGTTTTAAAAATATATAATAATATAGGTTGATTATAAAATTCTATATTTTTGTTTTATTTTTATGGCTTTTTTTCTTTTGCCAAAAGAAAGAAAAAGGAATGGGGAAAAGGCTATAATAATTTAAAGAAATCGTTGTTTATATTAGTGTGTTTATTTGTCATTTTTTTTTTTTTTTTCCTTTTTTTTGTTCTGTTGTGTAAATCGGAAAGCGGATATTTTTGTATTTCATTTTACCCTCAAAATATATTCCCACATCTTTTTTTTTTTTTTATCTGACTCATAAATTATCACTTTCTTTCTTTTTTTGGTTCGTTGACATTATTATTATTATTATTTTTTTTTTTTGTTGTTGTTGAAAAGAAATATATATATATATTAATATTACAATTGTACATCTTTAATTTTATATATATATATATATATATATATATATAAAGGGATTATTATCCTTTTATATTTCCTTCTTATAACAGTGCTTCTCTCTTTTTTTTTTTTTTTTTTGTTGTTATTATTATTATTATTTTTGTCAAAGTTCTATCATTTCTCATTTTCCCTCTATTCTTTCTTTTTTTTTTTTTTCTCGTTCTTTTTACTCCCCTTTATCACCATTCAGTGCACAGTATACACACACACACACACACACACACACACTCGCACTAACAAAAGGAAAAAAAAAGAGTGTAAAGTACAAACAAACAAACAAGCAAACACTAAAGTATCACTAAAGTATCTCAGAGCAGGATGCCGCCCACGAAGGGAGGGAAGAGGCCGATACCGCTGGGGGGCAAAGGCAAAGGCAAGCGGCCGGTGGGGGCTGGCGGGGGGGGGCAGGGGGGGCAGAAGAAAAGAGGGCGGCGCCGTGGCAAGCGGCAGCACTGGGACCTCTACATCCACCGCACCCTCCGCCAGGTCTACAAGCGTGGGACCATTTCCAAGGCTGCCGTGCGTGTGCTCTCCTCCTTTATTGAAGATATGTATAATAAAATACAAACCGAGGCGGTGCATGTCGCGTTAATAAATAATGTGAAAACATTAACGGCAAGGGAAATTCAAACCTCCGCTCGGCTGCTGCTACCACCGGAGTTGGCGAAGCATGCGATGAGTGAGGGAACGAAGGCAGTGGCGAAATATAACGCCTCACGTGAGGAGGCTTATGCAAAGATTGTATAGAGAAAATGAACAGAAAAGAAACAACCAAAAAAAAAAAAAATTGTATTATCATCCACATTTGTCATCTTTCTGGGGAAAAAATAAAAGAAAGAAAGACGTCAAAGGATATACATTTATAGAAGGCATACAAAACTGAAAGGAAGACAAATCCTATTGCTCTATTTTTTTTTTCCTATTCTTTCCTTATTTCTTTTTTGTTGTTGTTTGGGATAAAAATAAAATCGTGATATTATAAGCAGAAGAAGAAAAAAGAAAAAAACAATAAAAAAGGAAAATAAGCACCATTAAAAAAAAAAAAAAAAAAAAGAATTAAGAAAAATGAAAAAAAACACGAAGAACAAAAAAAAAAAAGAAAAAGGTTTGGAAAGTCCTTTTGTGTATAGAGAGAAGGAAGGATCTTTCTTGGCTTCAAAGTTTTTATGCTACATGCCCCTTCCCAAAAATAAAAAAAAAAAAGAAAGAAGAAAAGGTTTTATTATTATTTTCTTTAGAATTGGGAACTCATCTTTATTGCTCTCATGTTTTACTCATTACACTTGTTTGGGTTACATAATATGGGATTTTAAATTAATATATGTATTATTTTCTTCTTTTTTTTTTTTTTCTTTGATTTTAAATTAATATTATTATTAGGTGCGGGAGTAAGAAAGTAGAGTTAATATTATTATTAGAGTATATTAAAATGAAATCTGTAGAAATACCAGTTCCTCTTTATGAAGAAAGGTATAATGATACCTTAACAGCATTAGGTAAACTTACACGAATAAAATTCTTTGGTATCACCTGTATTTGGAGTCCAGATGCTGCCGTTTATTGTGTTCCTACTATTATTACCATAATGATTGTATTTGGTGTTGTTTTTACATTATGGAATGAATTAGGATTTTTTGAGCTTTCTATCCTTTGTATTTTACTTTTAACTGCCTTTACTTCTTCTTTTTTGGTGACTTGCACTGACCCAGGTGTGTACCCACGACTGGGGCATGGTGAAATTGATCCTTTACAAGATGATAAAGAACTTGTCTACTGCCGCGTCTGCGCCCTCCGCCGCCCCCCACGCACCTCTCATTGTTATCAATGTAATGTTTGTGTATTAGAACATGATCATCACTGTGGAATTTTAGGTGGCTGTGTAGGTCAGAGAAGTTTACGTTGGTTTGTTTTATATCTTATAACAGTGAGTAGTGCAACTTCGATGGGAATATTTTGGCTTTGTCGTTCACTATTTACGGGATCATTTGCGGTGGCGCAGAGAAAACGTATGGCGATAGGAGTTAATGGAAATATATCGATGCGCAATACTGGAGGAAAACAAAATGAAGTAGATGAAGATGCTATAAAATCTGTGGCTATTATAGGATTATTTATTGTTTTATTAGTTGTTGTAATGTTAGTGGGAAGTCTTGCTATATTTTATGTTTATTTATTATTAACGTCAACCACACGTCGTGAATCAAAGAGAGCACAAACAGGTGCAGGTGCTTTACTTAGACCTATCATTATGTGGAATAATTTGATGCATGCTTTTATTCCACCAAATTCTATGCTTGTTGCCCCTACTAATAACATTAATTCTTCATTGGTTTAATAGAAAAGCAAAGTTTATATATATATATATATATATATAATTTTTTGATTGAAGTTAATATTTTTATTCTATTGATTTCTTAATCTTTTATTTTGATGACATCTTTAGAGTATATTATAGAAGAATAATCATTTTTTCTTTTTTCTTGTAAAGCAGCACTTTAAATGTGTAATAACAGTTTTACAGCAAGAGAAATTAAAAGAAAGGGAAATATATTGTGTTGCCAGAGTAGAATTATAATATGTTGGGGGGAAAGAAAAAAAAAAAAAAATCTTTCTGAATTAGTGTTTCTATGTGTGTGTGTGTGTGTGTGTGTGTGTGTGTGTGTCTGTTTAATATATATATATATATATATTCTAACTGAGGTAATAGGGAATCCCCTATTTTGCAGTAAATTTTCTTTTTGATGTAAATATACTGATCTTTTAATGAATCCTTCTCCTATGTCTTCATCTTTAAAAATTTTGTTTTTCTTATTATTATTATTAACATATAAATAGTAAACGACGCCAACGAGTAAAAAACAAATTTATAAATATTATATTAATATTATAATTCTGAATTTATAATTATGGTATATACAATATCAAATTGTGTTCCTACCAAGGTCCCTTGTAATGTCTCCGTTGGTCCTTTCATCGCAGTTGCCTCTGATATGGATGGCACCCTACTTGACACTCAACACCGCCTCAGTGAATTAACAAAAAGTACATTATATGAATTAGCCTCACTCGGTGTACATATTATCCTCGCAACAGGACGTCATTATCATAGTGTTACAAGTACAAAAGAAGACTTTCTTCAATATTACATTAGTCGACGTCAAGCTTTAGGAAATGCAAAAGGTGTGGCGGAAGTTGAAGGTATTTATATTGTTACTTCAAATGGTGCAAGAGTTCATAATCCATCAGGAGAGCTAATTGCTGCACGTGATTTGGATAGTGATATTGTACGTATATTATATGAAAATTTCGCAGTACGTGATCATGGTGAGGATCCTGAAAATATAGTTTCTGTTTCTGCTTATCAAACTGATATATGGTGGATTAGTCGGGAATTTTCAAATGCAGAAGATATGGAAGAAAAATTCGGTCAAATTCCTAAAGTAAGACCAGATATTCTTAAGGATTTTCCAATTACAGGAGTAGGTAAGGTATGCTTTCGCTGTGATAACGCCGCCACTCTAAAACAATATGAAAAAGAAATTATTGAAATGTTTCATAATCGTGTAGAGGTGGCTATGTCCTCTAGTCAATGTTTGGATGTTATGGCCGCAGGCGTTTCAAAGGCAACAGGCTTAGAGGAGGTTGGTAAAATTTTGGGGTTTAATATCGCACGTGATGTAATTGCCTTTGGTGATAGCATGAATGATAAGGATATGTTAGCATCTGTAGCAAAGGGTTGTATTATGAGTAATGGACAAGCACGATTAAAGGAGGAATTACCAAATGTAGAAGTAATTGGATCAAATGCTGAAGATGGTGTAGCAAGAAAACTTCATGAAGTATTTCAAATAAATAATAACTAAATTATGTTATGTTTCTTTCTGAAAACTCCTTTCAAGCCATCATATATCCTCAAATAACAAAAATTACTAAGAATTTAAGCATTTTTATAATTAATTTGTTGATGATATATATTTATATATATATATATTATATAATACACATATGTATTCCTAAATGTCAAAAGTATGAATGAACAGAGAAGTTAGGGTAAATGAAATCATTTCACCAAATAAGTATTAATCAACAAAGAAGAAAAAAATGTTAAATATACAAACCCCCCCCCCGGCGGTAAAAAAGGAGTTAA
>JASANY010000724.1:8172-29910 GCA_030849755.1 Trypanosoma avium
TCCCCCGGCGCCCCCCTCTTCTTCTATGTCTTCCTACCTTATCTTTAATTTATCTATATAGAAATATAAATATATAGCTCTTCCTTTTTCTTTGCCACTTCTTTTCTTTTCCTCCTCCCTCCTTTTTTTTTTTTTTTCCTTCTCTTATCACCAAACAACAAAAAGTCCACTAAAAATAGCAACTTTTCGGTAGGATAGAGAGAGAGCAGGAGGAAGAGGAAGAGTCACCCTCCCTATTCAACTTTTAAGGCAAACACACACCAAAAAAAAAACAAGAAGAAAAAAAAAAATGATAATGATATTAAATAAAAGTATAACTTTCTTTTTTTTTTTTTTTTCTAAACTCACTTTCATCAAAATATCTCATAAACAGATACCACCACAGCATAGAAATGTAGTGATAAGATATAATTATTAGTAGTAACAGTTTCAACAGAAGGATCAAGAAACAAAATAATAATAATAATTTTTCTAAAATTGCTACGCGAAATATCATAATAATCATTATTATTTTCTCCTCTTTAACTGTTTTTTTTTTCTTTTTTTTTGCTTTAATTTCTTTTCTGATAGAAAAAAAAAAGTAAGTAAATAAGCAGATATAAAGAGTAATTTCTTTACCCTCACCTCCGAAAAAATAAAAAAAAATAAAAAAATTTTCACTGACCCTACTAAAATGTATGAAGAGAAACATAAAAATAAAAATAATATATATCTCTATCTCTTTTTCTCTTTAATATATATTCCTATAACCTTTATCATTTTCTTGATTTGTTGCTTAATATCAAAAATTCAGTTTGTGTGGTATGGTGGGAAGAGGGAGGTTGAAATAAAAAAGAAAAATTAAATAAAAATATTTTTAAAAAAAGCCCAAATAGCAGCCACATAAGAAGTCATACGGAAGCAAAACAAAAAAAAAAAAAGAAACAAGAAAAAATAAAGGGAGAAAGATCATTTCTCTCTCTCTCTCTCTCTATCCATCTATCTATCTCCTCATTTTCTGTGTTTCCTCCCTATCCTCTTATTATTTTTCTTTTACTTTTTCCTCTTATATGTCTTTCCCCATAACGTAGCAACACTTTTCGCAAATGCTGGAGAATTCATTTTAACTTTCGCAATAAGTTCTTCCACTTCCTGTACAACTTGTGCTTCATACTTATTAAATTCCGCCTGCATTTGTGTATCCGCATATAATTTTTTTATCACCGCTACCTTTTCCGCATCGGAGTTACCATAATTTGCTTTAAATTTTTTAACTTGTTCTGAATTAGCTTTACTAAGAAATGTTACAGCCAACCATGAACACTTAGCATCTTCAATATCTGTTCCAATTTTTCCCAATTGTTCTGGTGGGGTAAAACAATCCATTACATCATCTTGTACTTGAAAGTATTCACCCATTAACATAGATATCTTTTCTGTAACAGACATATCAACTGAATCTGAGGCACCAGATACAATAAGTCCCATAGTAAGTGGAAGTAAATAAGAATAAAAAGCCGTCTTATATTTTACAATACGTTTATAATTTCCGATAGTAAATTCTGCATAGTCTATAGTTGTTGGTTGTGCAACTTCTGGATCCAATTTTGCGGAATCATACATTGAAGTAACATCATATAATTGTCCAATTGCCGTCTTATAATCCACCGTATTAAATTGAGTAATAAGTTTTTGTAAAAATGGTCGATCAGCAAAAAAATGTAATGCCATCATATGAGCCCAAGATTTAAGAATAAGACCATCATTAATAGCACTTTGTATTGTAACTCCTGGAAATCGATACCAACAAGGTTTACCCCGGCGAGTTTTACTATTATCCATAATATCATCCTCCACCAAGTAATGTGCTTGAAGAAACTCAATCATCCACCCACACACACAGGCATCATGAAGTACACGTTCTTTCATTGCCTCATCCTTATTTGGGACAGCATCCATTATTGTTTCCGCAACATTTACAACTGTTAATCCACGATTATATTTACCACCAAGGCAAGTTGTATCCATCATTTTTTTAAGATAGCTAGAGCGATTTGGATCCATCTCAAAATCGGTATTTAGTTGTTTTAATAGAAACTCTTGAACCTCTGCGTAAGCACGCATAAAACGTTCCATAGTTTCCATTGCAAAAAATAAATATATATATATAATATATATATATATAGTATTAGATTTTTTTTTTTTATATACTTGAACCTAACTATTGACAAATAAATAGAAAAAAAAAAAATACATAGCAATAACAGGAAAAGAAAAAGGGTTTTTTTTTATCATTACTTCATTTCAGAAGAATGGTACGAAGAAAGAAAAGGGGTAGAGAAAGAAAATATATATATATATATATATTTTTTTTTTTTCTTTGACAATAATATTGGTTCAGAAAAGAAATTTTCTCGTCACTACTTGCAATGAATGACAACTTCATTACATATTTTTTTTTTTCCTTCTTCTTCTGATGGGTTCACCCTCTACATTTCATGATTTGTCATTACTTGCGTACTTTTTTTTTTCTTTTTGTGTGTATGTATGTGTGAGTTTTGGAAGAAAAATATCATTTCTAGAAAATACACACAAATATATATCATATAACATGGGGGAAAACAGAAAAAAAAAAAAGGACACACAAATTCATTCTATTAGATAATGTTTTTTTTTTTTTTTGTGTGTGTGTGTGTGTTTCTTTTTCCTTCTTCTTATTGTTTTTTTTTTTTTTTTTTTTTGTGCATATGTCATTACTGTTCTCCTACAAGTAGAAGAGGTCCACCAGTGCCACCACGCATCCGGTCAGTATCCTTTAATAATAAATTAATTTCCTCTACAAGTCGTAAACAGTCGGTCTTAACATTCAGGTAATAACTCTCACGCCCCTTTAAACGCACAAACTCCTCTAATGAGAAAGCAGATTGTCTTAAATGACGTAATCTTCCTTCAAGTGTTGACATGGATCGGAAAGAAGAATCTTCATTAAGACGTTTTCGTAAATCATCATTTGTTGTACTTAACCCATTTAATTGTTGTTTACTAGAATCACGTAATTTTGTTAAATAAGCTCGTTCATTTGCTAAATCTGTACGTCGTTTTTCAACATTTCTACTTAATCCATCCATATCAGTATATTTAGCCATCTCTTGAGATTGTTCCTCCATTTTAAGTGCATGAGCTTGTAATTCAGCTTTAATTTTAGCATCAAGATTTTCAACTTTTTCAAGTTCCATTTTACGTTCTAAAAGTTCCTTCTCAAGACGTTGATGTGTTGCTTGATCATTTTGAATTTGATTACGTTTTGCATCAACTTCACTTTCTAATGCTTGTAAGGCGTTAGGTGCACCTTCACGAGGCATTTGTTTCCTTAACTCTAATGCTTGTGAAATACGTTCAAGTAAAATAGAAATATTTTCTTGTACTGTAGCTATCTTATCAGCCTCTTCCTTTTGTCTTGCAGGAAGAGAATCCATAAAAGTTTGCATTTCACGATCTTTTTCTTGTAATTCTTGAAAAGCTTTAATATTTTCACCACTGTAACTTTTTAATTCATCATCAAGCATATTACAACGACTTTTAGATTCACCAAGTGCATCACGTGTTTCATTTACTTGACGTTCTAAAACTTCAATATCACTTCTTGCAGTTTTAACTTGTTTAATAAGTAGTTGACGTTCTTCTTCTACTGAAAGAGCACATTGTTTCGTAAGTTCTTCTTTTAATTGACGTTTTCGAAGAATTTCACGTAATACATCTGCAGCTCGTTTTTTATCAGGATCAGTAGCAAGTTTTGCAACAAGTAATTCTTGTTTTGCTGTTAAAGTACGTACTTGATGTTGACGATTAAGTACAGCATCAGAGACACCAAAAGCTTCTTCACGTGTAGCATTATAAAGGCTATAATCTTGATTTTCAGCAAGTATACGACGATCTAATTGTTGCATTTCTTCTTCCAAAGTTTGTAAATTCTTTTTTGTCTGTGCTTCAACTTCTTTTGAATTAAGAAATAATTGATCCACTTGTTTACGTCGTTCAACATTTAATTGTGTAAGTTTTGTAGCCTGTTCCTTTACACTATTAGCATCCTGAGAAGTACTCTTCTCCACTGCCAAATTAATATCCGCCAGGGTTCCTTTCAGTTTTGTAATCTCCTCCGTAAGACTCTTATTCCGGTGCTGGAGTTGCACAAGCACGGAGCTATTCTTCGTGATAAGCTCCTCCTGCTCATTCAATCGCTCAATCTCCGTGGTGAGCTCTGTTATCTTTGGCCGCAGTAGCCCAATATAATAACTGCGGTCTCCCACTTGTCGCCCGGGGCCTGCGTTGCCGGAGCGGGTGGCGGCCCGCATCCCCTCGAGTGTGACGGGGGCCCGCGCGGCGATGGCGACCGGCTGCTGGAGGCTCTCGCCGACCCCCGCCACCTGCGCCCCCCGCACTTGTGACCCCGGCCGCATTTGTGACCCCGGCCTGAGACTCGAGCCTGGCCGCAGCCCCCCGGTGGGTCCAAAGCCCTGAGTACCACCAAATCCACCTTGCATTTATTTAATAATTATTATTATTGATTTGTTGTCTGTTGTTGATTGTTTCTTGTTGTTAATTGGTTATAGATTTGCTCGCGTGTTCTAAGGGGTATTATTGTGGTTTTTGTTATTATTTGTTTGTTTGTTTGCTATGCTAATATTTTTTTTTTTGTTGTTGTTGTTGTTGTTTTTCCTCTATTTCAATGTGTTTATTTTGATTGCAATATCCCACGATGTGCTGTAGAAAGCACGAATAAATAAATAATCTAGCTAATAAATTAGAGAGAGAATGTAATTAAAAATTAAAAAAAAAAAGAAAAATGAAGTAAAATAGGAAAAAAAAAAAAAAAAAATTTAACAGGCAAATTACATTAAATTCATTAATAAACCATATTTTTATATTATATATATTTTTTTTGTTTGTTTGTTTGTTTGTTTGTTTGTTTATTATCACTCATAGTGTTTGTGTATGCTTAACTGTGCTCTCCAGACACACCAAAAAGAAAAAAAAAAGAAGGAGCAGGAGAAACACAAAGAAAAACAATTTACTCGACAGAGAAAATAAAGAGAATAAATAATCATAGGAAGAAAAAAAAAAAAAAAAAAACATAGGGGAAAGGCCTTTTTTAAAAAAGGATTATTTCCCCCCATTTTTTTTTTTTTTTTTTTCTTCTACTACTCCTTTTTATTTCTCATTAATTTTCTTTTTTTTTTTTTTTCTGTTGTTCTTAAAAAAATATATATAAATACTTAACGTGATGATTTTCAACTCCTCTCATCTTTTCTCTCTCAACATTTTTTATCGTTACTTCATTCTTTACTCTCTCTCTCTCTTTTTTCTTTTTTTTTTTTTACTATTAATATTATTTCTATTTGTAATCGATTAAGAAGATGTATGAGAATGTGAGAACTTATAAATGAAACAAGCAAATAAACAAGTACACACACAGACAGAAAGAGAGAGAAACATACACTATATATAAAAATATCTGAGTTTGTATTATAAATAAAATAATTTACGCACACTTGTATGTTACTCTCTTCTGAGAGACACAGTAAAAGTTTCATCTTACCAATCCAAGTCATCCACTCTACTGCGTTTCGGCAGCTGTTCATGTTCCACTTCTTCTTCAATAATAAGTCGCTGCCGCCGTACTCTGGTGCTTCCACTTTTGTCATCACCGCCTTTTCCAGCACGAGTTCCTGCCCTTCTTGATGTAGTGGTTTCCTCTTCCTCTTCGTCTTCATCCTCTTCCTCATCCATAACAAACTCTGGAAATTCCTCATCTTCTTCATCCTCTAATTCATCAAACTCTGCACGATCCTCTTCTTGATCAAGAACACGCTCAAAGGCCTCACGACTGCAATTCATAACACTATCATATGTGCCATTACGTAAACGTTCGAGTAATTCCTTCTCAACTTCCAACTCAAGTCGAGCAGCGGCCTCTGCCTTTTCTTCACGACGCAATAATTTATCTTCTTGTCTTTTATTAACAGAAACATACTCCACTTTGGGTTCTAACAACATCTTTCTGCGACGCATAAGGTATTGCTTGAGTCGAAGTAAACGAGCTTTAACTTTATTTACAAGTTTCTGATCCCACCACTGTAATTCTTCATCAATTTGTGCGAGGGCACGTGGAAAACTAGCATCAAGTCGCACTTTCTCCCATTGACGTCGGGGCAAATGAGCTCGTTCAGCAGTTTTAATATACAAGTAAAGTTCATCTTCATGCTCTACAATTGTAGCATACTGCGCATTAACCAATGGGCAAACACCACGTTGACAAAGACCTGTTACATTATATGGATTACGACAGAAACGTGCCTTTTCATCATGTGTTTTAACTTTAAATGAGCAAAAGGTTTGACCCATTATATTCCACATAGCATCATCATGGTTCATGTTTGTTGTGTATTTTAACTCTTAGAAGAAGAACTATTTTTATATTATTTATTTTATTCCTGTGTTGACAATTTTGGGGCACTAAGCTTCTTTATTTCTTTCTTTCTTTATTTCTGCCTATTATTTCCTCTTCTTTTTTTTTTTTCTTTTTTCCTTAGTCTACTTTACTTCCTAAAAGACTAAGTGTGGTTTTTTCTCTCTCGTATGAAACAAAACGAAGTAATAATTATTATTATTTAAAAAAAAAAGAAAAAAAAAATGTCAAGAAAAAAAGAAAAAGCAGAATAATTAAATGAAAATAAGTAGAAATAATAATAATAAAATAACAGCGGAGAAGTATTATAAGAAGTGAATAGAAGTTAAATTACAAATTTGCTTTATTTATTTACCTTTTTTTTTTTTTTATCGATGTTTTTTTTTTTTTTTTTCTTTGTTTGAAGATTGGGAAGTATGGGTTATGGTAAGTATTCTTTTTTATTCGCCTTCAATTACTGAAGGGCCTTAACCAATATGTGATCATTTCCAAGAAATTTACTAATGGCTGCAATAGCAGTTGTACCAAATGGCACATTAAGTACACGAAGTTTCACTGCTTCTGTCAAGCAATGCTCCATATCACCTGCGAGAAACAAAGTTATCACGAGGGCACATCGGTGTTCATTTTGTTCTGGGTTTGCTGCTAGTAGTTCCCGCAGTCGACGTTGACTACATGTCTCACTTCTCCATGTGTAAGGGGCGGCAGTAGTCATCTGATGTATTGCAATGGCTCGGGCAGGGTCACTGCCGGGTTGCTCCACCATATCTGTATACCTCGCGTGCCTCAGTCGTTGTATTTCTCTCTCAGCACTATCCCCTTGTACTATTCTAGCGAGGGTAGCCCAGGCGAGGCACAAGGCTGTGCTGTGGTCTAACGCTAGCCCTGCCGTGGGAGCTAAAGTGTCTAAAGTGTCTAAAGCCCGCTGGAAGCATCGCCCAGCGTATCCCGCCTGCCCTCGTGACATCATCCGCTGCCCTAATCCCAGCAGACGTGCCACATCTACTGACAGCCGCAACTCTCCTGCCTCTTCTCCTTCTCTTGTCTCCCCTTCTGTAATCTCAGGAGAGGACTGGGGTGTGGGATTGGATACGAGTAATGAAGAATAAGATATCACACCGACCTTACCCCCACGTTGATAGGATGCAAGACGCTCGCAGAGGTGTGGGACATTGTGTGTCATATCAGAGATTGACTGACGCAGAGTATCCTCTATAGTCTGTCGGTATATAACTAAAAGAAGTGGTGTACCAGCTTCTTTGCCTAACTGCTGCTTTGCTGGTAAAAAGGCCTCACTACTACATTCCCATAAGTGAAGCTGAACTTTAGTTCCATGCGATTCTACAGCAGTCCGCACAGAGTTTTCAAAATTTACTAAATCTGTTATTGTTACATCATCACTAGTAGACTCATAACATAAAAGTAGACGATCACTACTATTGGGAGTAAAAATAGATCGAAAATCTTCAACACTACCGATAACACTAGACGAAAAAACTATTTTTGACATTTGCTTAATCCCAACTAAATATTTAAAATTTAGGATACCAAAAAAAAAAGAAAAAAACCTGGGGGTTTAATAATAATAATAATAAATAATAATAGCATATAAAACAATTACTTTCAAAAACTCATTTATTTTTTTTTTTTTTTTCTTTTCTTTTTTTGGTGCAGCTGGTAGTAAAAAAATAAAAAGAAGGAGTGAGGAAAACACACACGCACACAATAATAATAAAAAAAAAAAATACTTTTTCTGTACATCATTATCGCATATATATAAATATACTTTTTTGACACACGCTCATGCAGGTTTATCTGCAGCAGAAAGTAAACGCAAATTAACTTGTTGATATGGCCCCTGTGGAGAGGTTTTAACACACTTACCATATTCATATGTCATATATACTTTTTCACCGTTAGATGTGTAAACACCTTCACCATGGGGTAAGTCATTATACCATTTTCCATAAAATGAACCTCCACCACGTGTTATAATTTCACCTTCTCCATGTTTTTTATCATCAAGCCATTCACCACTGTATTGTACATCTTCAGAAAGATAAATTCCTCGCCCACATCTCTTTCCATATCGAAATTCACCTTCATAGCTTTGCTTATGTGCAGGACTAATAAACTTTCCTTTACCATGATACATTCCATTAAGCCAACCTCCTTCATAGGTTGAACCATTTTCATACTTACATTCTCCTTGACCTTGAACAGCCCCATAACACCATTCTCCATCATACTGTAAAAAAGCACTTGTATATATCCCTTGACCATGTTTAAGTCCATGTTGCCAATCACCTGTGTATGTATCACCATTAAAATATGTCATAGTTCCACGTCCATGTTCAGAACCATTAACCCACTGACCTTCATATTTAGTACCACTTGGAAGTATATAAATTCCTGTTCCTTCATAAACTCCATTAACCCAATCACCCTTGTATACATGTTTATCACTATATACATATTCACCATATCCTTGTAGGTGACCGTCAACAAATTCACCAGAGTAAACACCCTCTGGTTCAATTAACTCTCCACGACCGTGCCATTTACCATCTTGCCATTTTCCACTATAAAATGTACTAAAATCAGGACTATAACAAGATCCTGTACCATTACGAACCCCAAGAAACCACTCACCCTCATATAAATCATTAGCTGTTACCCGTTTTAAACATCCTTTACCATGCATACGACAACTCTTCCAGTTACCTTCATAAACATCACCATTATCAAAAACAATTGACTGATATCCCTCCGGTCTAAGTGCTATCTGCCGATCACGAATTGCAATTACAAGATCATCAAGTAATTGTCCTGTAATATCAGAAGCCTGTTGATCTAAAAGTTCCATCTCATGACGACGTTCAATCTGCATACGAAGTAATTGATGTCGTGCCTTTTTCTGTCGTAATTCCTCTTCATTCTCAGAGTCACGTAAATCAAAGGCGAGTCCTACCGCTCGTTGTTTCTCCATAGAGTCACGAAGAATCGTCGCCGCATTTGGTGGATACGCAATAGAAAAATAAGACGAATTCCCTACTACACCAGACATCGAAGATGATACTGAGCTCCTCTGAGTCCGGATTGACATCTTAATGAATATCAGACAGACAAAGACACAAACACAACTATACAGTTCTGTGCCCTAGCTAAAAGGAAAAAAAAAAAAGAGAACACAAATAGATGAATATAGATGAATAAAGTCAAATATTCCCCTATTCTTTGTTTAAAGATAGAATAGAAATAAAATAAATAAGTTCATACAAATTTTTTTTTAAAAAAAAAACAGAAAAATATGATGGTTCTCTATTTATGTCCACTTTAGATGAACTCGTATCACGCAAAAAGAAATATGTCACTTTTTATTACTTTCCTCTCATTTGCATCATGACATTCTTAAATTCATCAAAAGAAACTTCACCATCACCGTCTTCATCTGCTTCTGCAATCATTTCTTGTAAAACATCATCACCTGGATTTTCTCCAAGAAGTTTCGCCACTTCCTTAAGATTCGCAAATGAAATTTTACCCTTCTTATCAAGATCAAATAATTGAAAAGCCTTTAGTATTTCTTCAGGTGAATCCTTCTGTGCCATACGAGATTTAACTATACGCTCAAACTCTCCATACTCCACCATACCATTGGCGTTGGTGTCCATTGTGCGAATCATGCGCTCCACCTCATCTCGGGGTAAGTCACCAAACCCGAGTCCCTTCATTGCCAGCGCCATCTCCTCAGCATCAATAGCCCCAGATCCATCCGCGTCAAAGAGATTAAACGCCTCACGAATTTGTTCATCAGTTAGGGCTGCCATTACTGTCTGTGTTCCTTCACGAGTGTAACAAAAAAAAGAAAAAAAGATTTCTAGACGTTAAATAAAATCCTGAATCCTGTTAACAGGTTGGAATCTTAAAATTAAAATAGGAGAGTAATTATAAGGTAAAACAAAAAAAAAAAGGAAAGCAAGAAAATGAGAATGTGAGAAAAGAGTAGATAGCATTGATTATTTTTATATACACATATAGAGATAGGTAAATTATGAAAAAAAGCAGAGGTACAAACCCATATATATAACTACTTATATTCTAAGAAATACAAAATAATAATAATAATACTCTTCTCAAGCACAACTAGCATCTCTAAGATGGGAATAATAATAATAATAATAATATGAATAATAAAGAATTTTTAAGCTTCTCGCGTATGTCTATATGGACATAATCATTCTACTCTTAAAATATATTCGATATATTCCCTAAAAGAATAGAAATATGGGAACTCCGAAAAAAAAAAAAAAATAATAATAATAATAATAATATGAGAGATAAAATTAATTTTCCCCTTCTCTTCTACCGTTCTACGTATAAATAGAAACAAATAAACTATTTACTTTCCTCTCATTTGCATCATGACATTCTTAAATTCATCAAAAGAAACTTCACCATCACCGTCTTCATCTGCTTCTGCAATCATTTCTTGTAAAACATCATCACCTGGATTTTCTCCAAGAAGTTTCGCCACTTCCTTAAGATTCGCAAATGAAATTTTACCCTTCTTATCAAGATCAAATAATTGAAAAGCCTTTAGTATTTCTTCAGGTGAATCCTTCTGTGCCATACGAGATTTAACTATACGCTCAAACTCTCCATACTCCACCATACCATTGGCGTTGGTGTCCATTGTGCGAATCATGCGCTCCACCTCATCTCGGGGTAAGTCACCAAACCCGAGTCCCTTCATTGCCAGCGCCATCTCCTCAGCATCAATAGCCCCAGATCCATCCGCGTCAAAGAGATTAAACGCCTCACGAATTTGTTCATCAGTTAGGGCTGCCATTACTGTCTGTGTGTAGGATTTTTATTATATATTCGGTAGCGAAAAGAATATGTAGAATGCAGGTGTAAAATCAAGCTCTAAAAAAAAAAAAATTATTATTATTATTATTATTATTATTATTATTATTAAATAATAATAATTAAAAAAATTTTAAAAAAAAGAAGATTTTAGGTTTACAACATAGGAATACAGTAATATTAAAGAAAGTCTTAGATTTAAAAAAAAAAAAATCAAGAAAATATTCAGCGTTCGCGTATACACATTTTTCTTATTCTTTAATTTCATGTAGCCAAAACAGGTGTATAAACTAATAAAAACTGTTCTTCCACTATGTATATACTAAAAAATATTTTTATTTCCTCCTCACCCTTTTTAAGGTGAAGTAGCAATATACTTCAGTGCATTTTTGTGCAAACTCCCTCTTACTCCTCTCTCTCTCTCTCTCTCTCCATGTCTCTCTTTCTGAAGTTTATTTTATAGAAAACTTTGTATTTTTGCATTTATTTAATAGTGTTCCTCAACGTTTTGTATTGCAAGGTACAAAATGGTTCCAACAATTGAACCCACCGCTTCTGAAGCCCAATATACCCATAATGAGGCCATTGGTGTACATCCTGTCTCTGAAAATGAAACGAAGCATCGAACAACTATTAAAGAAGTAGCAATAGCAGGATTAAATGCAGCACCTGAAATAGAACTACAAGTTAATCCTCCTACAAGTACCGCAGATCCAATTGCAAATCCATAAAAATTATTATCCTTTTGTTTACTTACTGCAACATGTAATACAACAGATGTAAGTACAAAAGTAAAAACACTTTCAGCCAAAAATCCTCGAAGCATCTGGACAAAGTCAAGACCCATATTGGGAACTGGAAAATCATTTCCATGAATTAAAACACAATAAAAAGCTGCTGCAACTCCGCCAAGCATTTGTGCAATAAAGTAAAAAAGCATTCGAGTCTTACCAAAATTAGCTGAAGCAAGAAATACTGCAAAAGAAACCATAGGATTTAAATGTCCTCCACTCATATATCCAAAAGAAAAAACCAAAGACATAAGCATAAATCCTACTGAAAATGGAGCCATCTCTGGATTATTTATACCACTTAAAGGGACTGTAAGAACTAATAAAAAAGTTCCGATAAATTCTACTATTACAGCAGACATAAATTCATTAAAGTAACAACGTTTTAGAAAAGAAAATCTGCTTACACCACCAGCTGAATTAACAACACCTTCTGGATTTTGTATTGTGGCCTCCGACTGTACAGTCGCAGCATCATTAGACATCATATTACGTCCTTAAAAAAAGACTTTATTTATTTTTTATTATTATTATTATTATTATTATTTCTATTATTTCTTTATAAAAAAATCAAAAAAGAAAAGAACAAAATAAAATACAAATATTAAAAGTTAAGTCCAATCATTATTATTTTTTTGTTTTTTTTTTTTTTTCATCTATCTACCACATTATAATCTTTGATGTAAGCTTAAATCTTATCACCTCAATATATTTTTTCACTTTTATTTTATTTGGTAGAATTCTTACAAACACCGTTTCAGCTAAATATCTAATTTGATTTGTCTGACAAAAGGAGTACAAATTTTAGTAACCTCTTTTCCATTTTCTAATCGTCGTGCAACAAAATAAATAAATAAATAAAAATAAATAAAAAACTTACATCATATGTTGTACCGCAAAAACAATAATAATAATAATAATAATAACATTAGAAAAAAAAAAAGAATTTCTTTCACATCATGCTACATCTAGTAGTGTTACTTCGAACACTATGGTGGTATCAGGGGGAATCATTCCAGGAAATCCTGTAGATCCAAATGCCAGCGAAGGAGGAATTGTAAGTCGACTTCGCTCGCCCTTAGACATTTGTACAATTCCCTCATCCCACCCTTTCACAACCTCCCCACACCCCACCCGAAACACAAAAGGCTTTCCACGCTCAATGGTGGAGTCAAACTTTCTACCATCAGGGAGGAACCCAACATAATCCAGTGTTACAATGCTGCCTTGGCGTGGTATCGTCTTCCCATCACCCTCAATAATTTTATCCATTAATACACAGTCATTTGCGGGCATTTTTTTTTTTTGTTTTTTTTTTTTTGTTTTTTTTTTTTTTGTGTGTGTGTGTTTGATGGGGGTTTTATTTGCTTGTTTGTTTGTCTGTTTGTTTTTTTATTCTATTATTGTTTTCTGTAGGAACAGAAATGCTTCAAAAAAGAACAAGCAAAAAAAAAAAAAAAAATGGCAGATTCGCTTTTAATTCCCTAGCTATTTCGTTTTAAACGCGGATCTTTTGAGTGGAAAGATGAATAAAAGTGCAAAAAGGAAAAAAAGAAAAAGCAACTAAACCGGTGATTTATGCTTTTCTTTTTGTTTGCCACCTAAATTAAAGAAAACAGATAATAAAAATAGAAGAATAAGGAAAAAAAAAAAAACATAATGATTTTCAACAAAAATAATAATAATAATTTAGACTATTTACATTCGATATAATTGTAAATTTTTTGCATATTATTACTCTTATCAAACAGTTTTCCCATTATCTTTTTCTCTCTCTCCCCCCCCCCCCCCACCACCACCACCACACACCCACACTGACCTTTTCAGTCCTTTATTATATTCTCATTCGTGAGTATAAGCGGAGAAATACAATAATATTAATAACAATAAAAATAATAATTATAATAAATAAAAAAGAAAAAAAAAAGTATTTAAAATCCTTAAAAAAGAAAGTGGGTATACATACAAAAACATTTTCAGTAATTTAGCAAATTATAGGGACAAACTTTATTCATCCCATACAAGTCTATTCAACTAAACTTATTTCTCACCTTATTCTTCTTCTTTATTGTTGCTATTATTATTGATAATAATACCCTATTATTTCTTTTATTTACGTACGGGGGGAAGCAATAATAATTCAAATAGTTGCAAAAATATATATTACTCAAAATACAGAAAAAAAAAATTTTACAAAACAATCGAAAAGAAAAATTATAGAATTTTAGAGTTACGTAAAAATACATAAATAAATAAAATCACAAATATATAGTAGCATATCAAGGGTATAAATAATAAATAATATATAGAAGTGCATATTATAATAATAAGCAAAGAAAACAAAAAAAAAAACCCAAAATAAAAAACACAATATATAAAAAAACCATATTCATTAAAAAAAGAACAAAAATGCAGGTATAATAAAAAAGATTATTCAGAAAAAAAAGGCAATAAAAAGCAATAAAAAGCAATAAAAAGCAATAAAAACAAGATATATATTTAAAAAAAAAAAAAAAATTCATTACTCAATTAAAAATTTTTTTTTCGAGTTTTTTTTTTTTTTTTTTTTTTTCCTTTTATTATTTCAATTCATTTAATTCATTTTTATAAAAAGAAACTTTTTTCAGAAATGTCATATAAAAGTATGCAAGAAAAAAAAAAAAAAAAAATCTTGAAAAATAAATAAGGGAAGGGGAGAATAAAATTAGTGGGTGAGGAATGTTTAAATATAGTGTATTTTCTTGCATTCACAGATAAGCAGAGATCCATAGATTTTATGGCTTCCATGGTCTTGTTACTCTTTTTTTTTTTTTTTTTTTGGTAGCACTTCCCTTTCCCAACCGAAATCATTAAATATTCCGGTATAAATACAAATCCCAGGAAATAGAGTATATATATATATATATATATTTTTTTTTTTTTACTTCTTCTCTATCCATCTAAAGTATTGCATTTTAATCTGTGTTTCATCATCAGTGGGAAAAGAGATAAAGCCTTTTCATGATCTATGATATTCTAAAATTGGTGAATGCATGGAATAAGGATTATGACGCCAAAAAGTTATTGGATTCTGCTGCGTCTTATGACTCTGCCCCTCTGTAACTCTGTAGTACGTTGGTGATGGGGCGCACAGGTCATCCACTGGGACCACAGGCATGGGTGGAACTGGAATAGGAGACACTCCAGACAGAGGCATCTCCACCACCAGCGTGTTGCGTGGGAGGTGTTTGAGTCTGTCGGGCATGGAGCCCCTGGCGGTGGCGAGGGCCGCGAGGGCCTCCTCCCTGCCCCGCCGCGTGACCCACACCCCCTCCACCCCTCGCACATTATCAAAGAAAATGCGATGGTGATAGTCACGTAAAGTGGGGACTGCCTTATCTTTCAACGTCACCCAGGCACAACCTTTTCCTCGGTTAGAAGCCTTATTACGATGATTTTCTACAGAAATGAGAGCATTAGAAGGAAGCTGTAACACATTGGACATGAGCCATTTTACCATAGGCACTGTACCATCACGACGAAGTTGTCCAATAAACATACGTTGACCTTCAGAACGACGCCATTGGCAACATGGATTATTAAACTTAATACGAGAATCCAATGATGATCCACACTTTGGGCATACCCATGACCCACGTATAGGTGCCAATTCAGCTTCCACAGCATTTTCATTTTCTAAAAGGTTTTCATGACATGGAATAAAGAAGACAGGTACTGAACAGCTTGGTGGTCGGCAGATTGTTACAAAACGCAGTGACCAATAAAAGAAATTTTTATTTACACCTCTTATATGTAGGATAGTTTGCCAAGGCAAAAAACTCATTACATTTATCCAAATATCCTCTTGAAGAAGAAAATCTGAAAAAGTTTTATAGCCTTCTTCAGGTGTTAGAGTATTGGTCCTGCCAGCAACGCTCTCTGATTCTCCAGCAGATGATGCACTTCCATCCACATCTGATAACCACTTATGTATCTCTGGTGTACCAAGAGGAGTATCATTCATTTTTATAATACCCATATCCCTGGCAAAAATCTCAGTGCTTAGCATATTAGATTTTTTACCTCCGCGTTCCGAAAAGCAGTTACCTGCAAATTGAAGTATCAAGGCGCTGAGATCCTTTGAAGGTGATGGACTCGTATATCCCCTTAATTTACCATTAGATAACTCACGATTCCGGAAATCGAAGTGAAACTCCCTCGACTTTTTAAAAGTGCGCATACTTACTGTGCTTATTCGCAATTTGAAAATAGGGGTTTTTTTGTTTTTTTGTTTTTTTTTTTTTTTTTTGACAACTAAATAAGAGAAAAAGAAAAGTGTAAAATAAGAAGAAAAAAAAAATAATAATAATAATAACATCAATAGTCTTTTCTATAAAATCTATTATAATACATTAAACACAAAAGGTTTAAAAAATAAAAAAAAAAAAATAAGTAAATAAAGAAAAAAAAATTTCATACTAATTTTGTTTTAGTAACGTGGAGAAATAAGATCAAGAACTTCTTTTCCAGGCATTTTGTGCAAGGTTCTCTCCCCAGATAAAGCCTCTTCTGTCTCCTCAAATTTTATGCCGCTACTCTGACCACAATCCGTAATCCAAGCACGGCTCACTGGTGTACCGCAGCGTGAACCACAAAGCGCAGCTATTTGACCCACCACATCCCAACCTTCTATTACTTGACCACATACAACAAATTTTTTATCTAAATGATCATTTCTTTTTAAATTAAAAAAAAACTGTGAACCATTTTGATTAGGACCACTGTGAGCCATAGCTACAGTACCAGGAAGATGTTTTCCTGCTTTTCCTTCAAAGCTTTCATCTAAAAAGGGGAAACCAAAAACGCTAACATTACCTCGGCCATCTTTCTTTAGTATATCACCTCCTTGAACAATAAAACCAGGTATAATTCGGTGAAATGGAACACCTTTATAAAAAAGAGGGCATTGACCCCCAGTTCGTTCACCGGTACATAATGAGCGAAAGTTTTCGGTAGTTTTGGGTACAGTGTCATGGAAAAGTTCTATGGTTACTCGTCCTAATGCATCCCCTTCCACTGTAATATCTAAAAAAACTACTGGATTTGTCTTAATTTGAGAATAAGGTAAAATAGCATGTGATACACCTCTTTGAACCCTCCGCAAGACACGAGTCAAGAGAATCATGAGATATATAAAACAATAAATTCACCTACCTTAACTGTTATTAATTTATATTTAAATATATATAAATATATACATACATTTGTTTTTGTTTTTTTTTTGTTGTTTTTTTCAGTTTCAAAGCAATAACAGAATAAATAAAAAAATAGCAACAAAAAAAAAAGGTGGGTAAAAGATGAAAGCATCTTTCTCAGTAGAATTACTTAGAACTGATAAAGTGTGTGAAAAAAACACAGCCATGTAAAGAGAAAGAAACACAAATACCAATAATTAAGAAAAAAAAAAAACAATAATAATTATAAGAACAAAAGGTACAGCCAACTCCCATCTTTGTTTCTTTCTTGTTGTTCTTGTTTTTTTTTTTTTTTTTTTTTTTAGGGGGATCTTGATATTATTATTTTTTTTTTTTTTTTCTTTTCCCCGTCCCACCCAATCTACATTTTGTTTTTTTGTTTGTTTGTTTGTTTGTTTCTTTTTTTTTTTTTTTCGTTTTCCCCCCCCTATCTGCCGCTAAGGCAAGCACAAACAGAAAAAGATTGTATATATATATATATATATTTTTTTTTTCTCTCTTTGTTCTCATTTGATTCAAATAAGAAGAAGTTTGTTCCTTATTTCTAATCATGTTTCCATCAATTTCCTTCTAGTGGGTAATAAGAAACAATTTCAATTTTATTTCCTTAACATCCACACATTGTTTTCTTTTTCTGCTGCTTATTCGCAGGAATTTCCTTGTTTGGAGCATTACCAGCTGCAGGAGCAGCTGCAGGAGCTGCATTACCAGAAGCAGCGGTAGCAGCAGCATCTTTAATTATCTTCTCCTTCTCAGCTTCAGCCTTAAGTCTTGCATATTCTTTCCTCTGTTTTACCAACGCTTTTTTACCTTCCTCTCCATACATAGCCTCCATAAGCTTTTCAGCTGAAATAGACCCTGAATTATTATCATCTAGAGCATCAAAAAGGGCGTCAATTTCGTCATTACTCAATGCATCTTCACTTGTTCCTGCTTTCGCTGCAGCTTCCTGAAGTGTAGCTCGAGTAATGTATCCGTTAGGTGCCAGCACAGAAATGTGTTTCGCCATTGATCCAGCATCGGAAGAACTGTTAACATTTTTTTCGCAAAGAGCGACAAATTCGTCACTTGTTAAAAACCCCGGGAACTTCGCAGAGGCTGCTGCCTCTTCAATAGAAGAAAGCTTAAACCGGTAGCCAGACTCCAAAGCAGCAACGAGGGCTACAGATGGTGGAACAACCTTGTTCCCATCATCGCGCTTAAGATGACGCATTTCAAAAGCGTCTGCTGGGGAAATACGCATGGTTCTGAATGTAGAAAATAATAAATTATAAACTTGCACCTATAATAATCGTAAAGGTATCCAATCAAAAGAATAAAAAAAAATAATAATAATAAAAGACATATAAATATATATTTAAAAAATAAAAATAACTTACTGTTCTTTATTTCCATAAAAGTCTTGCATTTCCCCATATCCACCATCTATACATTTCTCATTTTAATAGGGGGAAAAAAAGTAATAAATCACACACAACATCACTTTATGCCTTTACAAACGTTCCATAGACCTCGAGGTAGAAATAAATAAACCTAAATCGCCAACACGGCGAAATTCAGATCCCATTTCATTTGTAGTTGGATTCATTTTGCTTGGGTAGAGTTTATTTTTAAATGTTACCCAATCAAATTCATTATCAAAACTTTTCCCATTTCCATTAATAAGAGCTCGTTGCCGTTGTGAAGGCAAATGAGATCTACTTCCTCTTAAATTTTCAGGAACTTCTCCTGTTAAAGAAAGAGATAATTGTGAAGAATGTAACTGATTTAATTGATTAGCTAAAATTTTAAGCTCTTCATTATCTTCATATATACAAAGTGCATCATGAATAATTGATTTGGCTTTCTCAAAATCATCTTGGTAAGCTACAGCAGTAGCCCATACTGCATAACCCCTAGATCCAGCATTAGAAGTAGATTTTGTTTTTGTTTGAAGAAGTGCTGCTTCTCTTCCATTATATTCTGCCTGTTTAAATTCACCATTTAACAAAGTACTAATTCCTAAATTTGCATGAATAGTAGCTTGTGCATCTGTATCATGACAAAAAATTAAAGAATTTGCTAACATAGAAATTGCATCATCATAATGAGAACAACCTACACAAGCTTCTGAAACTGTTGTAAGTAAATGAATTAATTTCTTCTCATCATCAGCTGTTTTTTCAGGAGGAGAAGCAAAAGCTCCAACAAAGTTACCCAAATTCTTTTTAACCATATCAAAATTATTTTCAGTTATTTGAATTTTTTCTTCATCTTTACTAGGTAAAAAATCTTCAAATTTTTTTCTTGCTAAACGACGATGAGGAGTACTTCCTCCAGTTTCAATCAAAACTTGATATTCATATAAATCATCTAAGAATTTTTCTTTTAATAAAGAATTAGATAATACAGCACGAACACCTACAGGAGAAATTTTTACACCTAATTGTTTTTCAAATTTTTTCATTGGTTTAAGTAAAGAATGAATACTAGGTAAAACAGCTTTGTAGCCACGAGTTTTTTCCATTTCTGGACAAGCTTCTACTGCTTCAAATAGTTCTTTAGAAGCATTTAATAATTCTTCAACTGGATCTTTTATAAAACAATTAAGCCATTCTTCTACCTCAATAGGTACATGCTCTTGTTGATAAGTTGATAAAAATTCCTTTAAACGGAAAGGTACTTCTCTTCCAGTTGGAAAACATCCTAGAGTCCACCAATATTTCATAGTATAAGGTCCTGGACCATGTGGACCTGGAAATCGATACAAATATAATGTTGGATTCATAGTCATATGTTTTTGATGCTTTGATCCAGGACACCAACCTCCTCTTTGGTAGTTCCCACAGAGACGACTACGTGAAAACATTTTTAGGTTTTACTAAATAAATAAATAAATATATATATATTTAGCCTATTATGCTTTCTTTTTTTTTTTTTTTTGTTGTTGTTGTTTTGGGGGAAAATGGTTCAAAAAAGAAAAAAAAAAAAATCACAATATTAAAAGAAAAAAAAAAAAAAGCAAATAAAATAAATAAATAAAAAATCATCCTTTAGATATTAAGTAAAACATTCTTGTTATTGCTCATTCCCCCAAAACCTATCTACCCCACCATACCTACCTTTAGTCAATAGCATTAATTGCAAACATAAAATTAATATTCATTATCAAATCAAAAGATAACATTACTATTGAGAAAATTGTCTAAGAAGATGTAACCAATTAATATATTCTTCTTGTTCGAAAAAATGTGATTGTGCCATTATATATTCTGCAAATCTATTATTAACACCACGTTCATCAAGGTAATCTAAAATTTCATCGGAAAAATCATCATCTAACTCACTTAACATTGGTCCTCTATAACGACTATCTCTACGTTGACGATATTCTAAGTTAGTTATTACCTTATTTTCTTTACATAAACCTTTTATTGAAGGAGTAATAGACAATGCATCTTTAGCATTCCCTAATTCTTCTTCGTTACTATGAATTGCTAATGAATCCATCACTAATTCCATATCTATAGATGTTAAACCAAATTCTAAAGCCCCAGGAAATCGATGTTTTTTTATAAACAATGTAAAAAAAAGATATTCTTGTTCATCACGTTCTCCATTATCCATACGATAGGTTCCTTCATATTCTTTTATTTCCATTAATGCTACTACATGTAAATCTTCTTTTCCACAATCTCGAATATCTACAGTATTCTTAAGATCAAATCTATTACTTCCTAAAGAATGATCTAACTTCCACCCTGCAGGAACTGTTGGCTTAGGAGGTAAAAAATCACGAACTCTCTCTTCATTTTATTCACGAATAGTTTGCCAATAAAGTTTACGATGACGGCGGGGAAGAGTTCGTTGCTTCACATGTTGGGTGTTTTCCTCATTTTTCTGAATTACCTCTGAGCATTGTGAAATCATACGCGTTAGAGCAATTCTTTTTGACCTCGGAATTAAGCGATACATTCTGTGAAAAGAGAAAAAAAAAACGGAGTCCTTAATAGAAAAGCTCTTGTATGTATTTAAAATATCGAATAAAAAGAAAAAAAAAGGGGAGGAGTCGGATTATGATTTAAACATCATCCTGTGGTATATATATATATATATATATATAAGAAAAAGATTTACATTCATAGAATCAGGTCAACTTTACTTAGGGATCCAAACAAAAAAAAAAAAAAAAAAAATGCTCTGGAGATTTCAAACATAATTTTAAAAAAAGACCCTGCAAAAAATAGAGTTTGAAAAGAAAAAAAAAAAAAGAAACTTTACGATATGTCAATTAGTTGGGACAATGAAATAGATATATTCATTATAATAGTTTCTATAAACAATATGTTCCTCTTGTTGTTCGTTTTTTTTTTTTTTTTTTAATCCAATTTAAATCATATAGAAATAAATCATACATTAG
>JASANY010000725.1:0-28898 GCA_030849755.1 Trypanosoma avium
ATTATTTTTTTTTCTTTACCCTATTATATATTTATAATTTTGATTTTTTTTATGAGTTCTACTGGTTTCTTTTTTCTCTCTTTAAAATAAAATGTTCTCCAAAAAATATATAATTATGAAATTAAAGATAATCAAATATATGAAAAACTTCTTCAGGTAAGAAATGATATAAAAACAAATAAATTTATTTTATGATGTCTAACGAAATTAATATTTTTAATTACAACCTACCTTTCTATTTTAATAAAATAAATTGCCATAAATGAGACCCATAGACGGGCATAAAAAAAAAAAGAAAAGAAAATCATATTATCAAGAAGTGAACTTGATATAAATATATTTATTTTTTTACTATTACTATTATTATTATTTTTTTTTTTTTAAACAATGATAGAAATGTTTCTTTTAGGAAAGAAAAACAATAACTCCTATTGGCTTTAAGAAAAAATAAAAGAATTTCCTCTCTGTTAATACTATTTTTTTTTTCTTTTGTCTCTCTGTGTGTGTTTTATATATATTTATAGAAGAAAATTCATAGAATATAATAAACATAATGATAATTATGATTTATTAATAAATCTGGTAAATCCGAATTAAGGAAATTATCGTATTATTTTTACTATTTTCTTCGTTGTGATTCTTTCCACCCCTTCCCCTTCTTCTGCCATTTTTGGTTTTGATATATATATTTGTTTTTGGATGTATTTGTTATGGTTTTGGTATAAAAAAAAAAAAAAAAAAAAATCAGTATTTTTCCTTTTTTTTTTTTATCGATTGTATGAATAAAAGGAGGAAAAGACAATTCTGAGCTAACTTAACGTGCTGTCTTTTTTTTTTATTTTCCACCCGGGCTCTCGTAGCGGTTTGGGTGGTGGGGGCTTGTGTTGCGGCGCCTCCCTCGAAACCCCCCTCCCCTTCCCTTCCAACTCGGATGTTGCCAAAAGGGGGGAAGGGGATCCGTTAACCCACCGCCGGGGCCCCCGTAGTTCCCCTCCCATTATTTCCCCTCGCCCCCCCCGCCCCATTGCTGGGCCTGCCCAACCCCCGGCGGGGACGGGACACAAGTCCCACATTTCCCAAATATCCTTCGCCATGGGGAAAAAAAAAAAAAAGAAAAGGAAAAGAAGGGGGAAAAAGACACCGTTCTAAAGACCCAGATAAAGAAGGAAAACAAGGGAATCGCCCCCACAACAACAAGAAAGAAAAAAGCATATCAGAAATATTCGCAAAGGGAACAAAAAAAAATTTTACTCAGTAGTGAAAATAACATGCGCATACATATATATAATGGTAATAAGCCCAAAATGATGACAAAGACCTTATATTTTTACTTTTTTTATTTTTTCTGATTTCACTTCTCAACTTGCCATTTCAAAGTGTGCCTTTGAATGCTTGGCGCCTCGAAAGGCTACTGGGAGGAAGGTGATTTTGAAATGTATACATAAATATATATATTTTTTACTGTTTTCTTTTTTTTTTCTTGATTTTGTTGTTGACATATTCTTACATATATATATATGTATTTTTTTTTTATAATTATTGATATTATGCACATTTCTGTTTTAGATAATTCCCCATTCCTCTTCCTGATTCATTTTTTCTTCGAATTTTCATATTTTTTCCCCACCCTAAATGATGCCAGAAAACACGAAGAGGAGAAATAAATAAAAAGCGCAATGTCAAGAATATTTTCCCAACTTATAATTCGCAAAAAAAAAAATAATAATAATAATAACAAACACTAAAAAAGAAAAAAAAAAATTACTGTTTTTTTTTTTTTTTTTTTTGAGCAAACGTACGCGCGAAAAACTTTTAAACAATTAAGAATCATAGTATTCTTGTTCAAGGGTAAGCGGATTATTAGTAGTGCTGTTATTTTTTGCTGGGTATTGTGGCTTTACAACAGGATCAAAAACTGGTTTCACTCCACCTGTTGGGTTATTATTATTATTATTATTATTATTATTATTATTAAAAGTATTTGTTCCTGAACTGTATTTAGTTTCATTTGCTGTGCCTTTTGTCCCGGCGGCAGCTTCCATTTCTTTTCCAAGGTGTTTAGCAAATTCTGCGGTACATGCTCCATAACCAGAAAGTGCATTATTAATAAAATTTTTTACATTCACACGTAGCTGCTCCACCGCATCATCAAACTCCGTTTTTTTTGTATTATACTTTGCCCAAGCATCATCTCTTTTTTTACCAGTTTTAGCATAAGATTTACTTTCACCAATAGCTTTATTTTTCTTAGCATACTTCTTTTCTGTTTCACTCATTTGATATCTATAGTTATCATGTGATTTTTGAATTTCTTTTAAACTTTTATACATTTTATATACTTTGTCACGTTCAGCAGTAACAGAGGCTAATCCTTCCCTAACAACACGTGTCATATCTGTTTGTAATGCAGCCATAGCAGGTCCATCTTTTAACTTTCGCATGTCTTCTTCAAACTTTTTACAAGAATTTTGAACATCATTTTCATTACTTTGTGACATTTCAACAAATGCACTGGATACTTTTTCATATGTAATCATTTGTTGTTGATAAGCTGTAATAGTCTCTGTCACACTTTTTTCAAAATGTTTAGTGGCTTTCGCAAGATTTTCAAGATAAATTCCTCTATCATCAAGATCTTTATCAACAGTTTGTGGAACGTTAGCACAACACGGCATCTCTCTCTTTCTTTTTTCTTTTTTTTTTTTTTCCTTACTTAATTCCTTTTTAAATATCTATATATAAAAATATTATTTCCTACTCTTTAAAAAAAAAAAAATAATAATAATAATAATATTATTTATCAAAAAAAAAAAAAAAAAAAAAAAAAAAATAGAAATAATAATAATAATAATAATTAAGAACAAAATATGCAATACCTTCTATATGATGTGAATTTACATCACTTCTTCCCCTCTCTTCCTTCAACAATAATAAATAATAATAAAACAAGAACAAAAAAAGAGGGATATATTAACTTTTGATGACAAGATTTTTTTTTTTTTAAATTAAAAATAATACATTATGTTTAATAATTCTTTGGTCTATAAATTTTTATTTATTTCTTGTATAAAATAATGAAATAATAAAAAGCAAATCCGTCCTTTTTTTTTTTTTTAATTATTTTTCTCACTACACCCTTCTTCATTTTAAAATCATTTTTTTTTTTTTTCTTTTAAAGGGGGAAAAAAAAACCATACATGTATTCCTATTATTTATTATTTTTTTTTTTCCTCCTGATTTTTTCCTTTCCTAATTTTGAATAAAATTAGGATTAATTTGTCCTTACTGAAAATCTGAGTAAGTTCCTTAGTAAAACAAAGAAAAAGTGTATAAGACAACGTAAAAGTAAGGAAAAAATTTGCTTTAATTCATATGATTTAAAAGCTTCTCCCTTAAAAATATTTACCAAAACTGTATTTTCAGTATTACGTCCCCGTCGAAATATTATAGGGAAAATAAATACTCCAATAACTAATTTAATAAAACTAGTAATAATAATTTGACTAATACGAGAACATTTAAACCTTTGAAAACGTTCTAAACGACGTTGTACAATAAGTTCACCAGAATGAACTGCAAGAGGTGATAAACTTACAGCTGAAGATGTAAGAATTTCATCTAATAAAGATTTATATGTTAAATTATCCCATTTTAAACCCATTCCCATTAAACGTAATGGTGTAATAGAAATAGAAGATAATAAAGATGCTGGTACTAAACCTAAACTTGTAAACCAATGATAAATTATATCTCTTACAATAACACCAATTATAGAAATAGGTAAACCACTATGAAATTTTAATCTTTTCCCTAATAAATTACTATCAGGAAATAAAGGATAAACATTATGAGGAGTATATTTTAAAGTTAAATTTTGAAGTAAAATAGTTAATATAACATCCTTTATAATATCTTCTATTAATCTCCAATCACGTGGTACAGGAAAAGGAATTGGTACACGAGAACAAAATGCTGCACGACGTAAAATTTCATTTATAGTAGTTTGTTTATGATAATCTTCATTTGATATAATACGTAATGGTTCTGAAATATTTTGTAAAAATTGAGCTGCTAAATCTGGATTTTCATTAAGAAGATCATTTAAAGATGAAGATGTAAGTTGATACGTTATCGTATTATTTGAAGCTGCTTGTACCGTTTCTGTCGCAAACGCTTGCGTAATAAAATCATACATTCCAATAGTTTGACCTCGCTCTATATATCGTGCCGGAATCGTTATCGTATTATCCCCAGCAGATGCCACTAATCCTCCATTTGCCACCACCCACATACTCACATGTCGGTCTCCTCGATAAATTAAATAATCCCCACGAGCATGGGAGCGTCTGGCAAACTTGCGAGTGGCCGCCTTTATTTGATGTGTGGTGCAGCCGGAGAAGAGGGGGAGCTGGCGGAGGAGTTCATCGACGGAGAGGGCACTCTTGCAGTCGAGGGTGGGGGCCACATCCGAGAGCGCCTCCACCCCAGGCAGGAGGCGGCCTTGCAACACCTCCAGGCAAGAGACCCCGCCCCCGGATAAGTGAGAGAAGTGGGGGGCGAGGCCAAACTCCTGCACCGCCTGCACAGTGCTGCGGCCTCCAATAATAGACAACTTCCGCTCCTGCGCTAAAATAGAGGCAAAGGTGCGGGTCCCCTCCTTGTAGCCCAAGGTGGTCCAGCCAAAGGTGCCAGTCCAAAACACACACTGACACTCTCGAATACACTTTGCAAATAATGCAATGGTATTAGCCCCGCAGTCTACAGCATACACATCACTCGGGATAGCAACAGATTCTACAATAGCGGCAGAGTTTTCATGCGCTTTCATAAGACGTTTGGTGACGACATGATCGACGGGTAAAACTAACTCAACACCATTTTTAGCACATAATGAAATAATTTCTTCAGCAAATTGGGTACAACGAATAGATTCTTCTTCCATATTACCATTTTGAGAATTAATATGTCTTCTTTTAACAACTTCAGATCCATTAAAAGATTTACCAACAGTTAATCCTTTAGCTGCTAAAAAAGGTAATTCTAAAGTACCAGCGATAAGAATTTTATCTACTTTTCCTACTAAACTTCTTATCATTAAAAGTTTTTCTGGAATATGAGTTCCTGCTACAATTACAGCAATAGGACGAGCAGGATTAGTTAAAAATTTTGAAAAAAAAGCTAATTCTTGATCCATAGAAAGTCCAGAGGCACCATGATGTAAAATTTTAGGTAATGCTGTATTACTTGCATGTTCTCTACAAACTGTAGCAAAAGATTCATTAACAAATATATCAATATCTGCCGCTAAAACTTCTGCCATTGCTCTACGTTCTGCAGGATCTGGAGAAGTTTCATTACGGTAAAATTGTAAATTTTCTAAAACTAAAATCTCTCCAGGTTCTAATTGATGTAATGGAGCTCTAAGACAATCTGGAGCAAATTTGACATTAACACCTGGTAAAAGTTTAGAAAGAGTTTCAACAAATGGAAAAGTTGAAACAGGCATAAATTCTTGTTTTGGAAAAATATAATGTAATACATTTGCCTTTTGTTTTGTTGTTAATTGTGCAAAAGCCTGTGTTTTTCCTGTATTTGAATCTACTGTACAGGTTTCGGGTACAACATAACCTGGAATACTTTGTAAAATTTCCAATTTAATACGTGAGGGGACATTAAAGAAAAAATTACTATATCCTTTACCATCTTCTCTTCGAAATGCCTCAATTGCCTCCTCTCTTTGTTTTCGGGGTAAATTAAGTGGAATTCCACTTAAGGGTCCAAAAGAGGAGGCTAAAACAACAGAACCTTTTTTCTCCAATAAATATGAAATTGTTACAAGGGTCGCATGTGAATCTGTTGTTTCACCTAAAATATTTTGTGGATCGACTAACACAAAAAATTTTTTATTTTTAAGCGGCCATATATCATATACAGCACGCTTTGACCCAAGAGAACCAACAGACATGAAACTTGAAATTTTTTTTTTTTCTGTTTTATAATAATGATAATAGTAATAATAATAATAATTTATTTATTTATTTTTCTGCAATGACACAATCTCAAAAATGACAAGAGAATAAATAAATAAATAAATAAATTATATATTTAAATATATTAACGTAATCACCCCCACCAAAAAAAAAAAAAAAAAGATAATAACAATAATAATGTTAAAAAAAGAAAAAAAAAAAAAATAGATAAATAAAAAAATGATTTAAAGAAGGTATACAAACATACAAAAATGAGAAAATAATAATAAAAAATAACATTAGTAATAAAAAATTAAAAAAAAAAATTATATATAGTATAGAATTAAAACGTCAAAAAAATAATAAAAACAAAAAAAAAAAAACAGGAAAGAAAAATAGATGCTTTTCTTTAGAAATTAAGGTTATAAGATAAAAAAAAAAAAAAAAAAAAAAAAAAAAATCCAACAATTCATCTAGCCCATAACCACGCAAAGAAATACACAGCGTAACATCTTTCTTTCTTTTTTTTTGTTTTTTCGTTTTTAATCTGTTCTTTTTTTATTTATGATATATTCAATTCTTTATCTTCGATTACACAAAATAATAATTATCTTTTCTCTTTTTCTGTATTATTTTAAATTCTGTTCTTGTTTGCATATCTGTAGAAAACCCTCTAGAAGGTGATTTTACACAAATATACAAACAAAATAGACAGAAAAAATAGCTTTCCTAACCTCTCTTTTACTTTTTTTTTTTTTTTCCTCTCACTCTCTCTCTACTTTTAGACAGATACACAAATACGGAGAAAAATTAATAGAAGTAAAAAAACGTGGATTGCATCAACTCCAAATACACATGTATATATTTATATATATATTTTTTTTCTTCAATTTTATTAATTATAATTATTATTGTTTCCCCCCCCCCCCCACACACACAACATTTCAAAAAAAAAAAAAAAAAAAGCTAACTCGTATTATATTGTGCTGGAATAATATTTCCTCCTCCTGTTGTTGAGGCAACCATCGCCTCCTCCACCGCCCCCCAATTCCCACCCACACGCCGCAGTAATTCTAAACCCTCCTGCGGGGCTAACCCAAAGCGATTTCCAATTCTGCAAATTTGAATACTTTCTAATATATTTTCTCCTGTTAATATCGCACAGTGTTCAAACATGCTAAGAGGTACCCCAGATAAATCTGTTAACACCGCCATTAACTCCGCATCATTACTGACGTGTTGACTTAATGCGAGGACCACCTCAGCGGGGACATCTTTTTCTCGCGCTAGTCGCTCTGCTCGAGTTCGATCTGTTCTTGGAGTAAAAAGAATACAAGATTCACTTAATTCTTCTACAGTTGTATTTGTATTTACATTTCCACCACCATTTGTAACACCAGTATTCTTTTTAACATTCCCTCCCAATGAACTACCTTTAAATGGATAAAGTGAAATCATATCATTTGTTACCAACCAACGCCCAGCATCGCTTTGAAGAACTGTTAACACACGTGAAAAATTACGTCGAATAATAACACGATCTATAATACTTGATGATGTAGGTTGTGAACCTCGATAACTCCATTCCATTACACCATGAAGTGTCACAATTGTTACAGGAGTTTTCATGGCAATCGATGTTGGCCCATTTAGATAAGTATTATCCAAAAATGAAGCACTTGCACTACTATGTAAAAAGTGTTGAACATTAAAATTATTTGGATATAACCAATGCTCCAGTTGTGAACATACTTTAGTCCTACCACATGCTACAACAGTGGATTTAACACCATGTAATAAATTATGATTACTTTCTGTTTGTTTTAATCGAAGTGCTACAATTTCACGAATCACATGACGTTGTTGTGAAGCTACGGAGTTTCCATTTACTGTTAAGGATGGTGTACTCACAGCTGCTTCTGGTGAGGAAAGTGAAATTGTAAGAACTGCATTTGGAGCATAAACATCCGACACCGCATCTACCCCCCGCGCCACCCCTGAACTTTCTTCAACTTCTAAAGGATTTAATATAGAACATTGAATAAATTGTAAAATATGTCTTTGGGCATCAGTATAGCCTGTTTCTGTAAAGCGTGGCCAAGGTAACGTTAATGGGGGAACCGTAATAGATTCCCCATCAAGACCAAGTAGAAATGGTAATATTTTTTTAACTCCTCTACGATAATCAGGACGTTTTGTTACAGGGTTACCTATAAGTACTAATTCTTGTAAATTACGAAAATCCTTTAAATCTTGTAAAATATCCATTTCTTTAATCATATTTTGTTCTAATGAGAGGGCCCGTAGTGAGAGGTGTAAATCTGCTTTTTCCAACTGCCTTGCAAAATGATATAAAGCTGTAATATCATTTCCTTTAAGTTGTATAGCAGAAGGTGGAGGGATAATTAAAGATTTAATTGTAGAGCATAAAGCATGACAAAAACTTTGAGTATTAAAATTAATAGATTTTGAAACATCTTTTAAATCTGGTATTTCATTTAAATTTGTTAAATCTAGCATACCTGTACTTGCATCATATACGCGTTGTTGTTGTTTTTCAAAAACTAATTTTAACATAGTTGAAAGTAAATTAATAGCTGTTTCTGTAGCGGCAAGGTTACCTGCAGAGGTCACACCTACGATTCCAGGTTTTTTATCATTATTTTTATTAGAACTATTATTTTTTCCACCTGAGTGTAAATAAGGACAATTTTGATTATTGCATGAACCTCTTTTAAAAAAAATACATGGAATACTCGATGTATCTTTTTTCTTTCTATAGGGAGCTGACATATCTCAGAATATATATATATTTTTTTACTCGTTTCTTTATTTTATTTATTTTTCTACTATTTTGTGTTTTTATTATTATTATTATATATATATATATTTTTTTGTTCTTGTTGTTTATTATTATTATTATTATTTTTTTTTTTTTCTTACTTCCTCAGACTCTCAATCGTTCTCTATCTACCCCGATCACCCCAACTACGAATTCCCTTAAAAAAAAAATAATAAAAAGAAAAAGTTCGATTTTTTTTTTTTAAGATAATAAAAACATTTCATTTCTTTCTGTAAATATAAATATATATTTAAGATAGATGGGGGATTTGATTCTCAAAAGCATAAAAAAAAAAAAAAAAAAACATTAAAAATAACAACAAAAAAGGCATATATATATATATATATATTTTTTTCTTAGATTTCATTTTCATGTTTTTTTTTTGTTTTACTTTATTTCGTTATGCGCATATCAACAGGTACGCTCCAATTCTCTCTCTCTCTCTCTCTCTCTCTCTCTCCCCTTTCTCAATCCAAAAAAAAAAAATATTTAAACTATTTTGTGATAGGAGATTTAACAATCAACCTCTACGCACATGTATATTCATCCATCTTTCGTTCATTCATTTTTTTTTTTTTCTTTCTTTATTATTATAATTATTATTTTAAATTTTTAATTATTATTGGGCAAATTGCACATTAATCTCCATAAAAGAACACGGGAATGGAATATCATAGGCGCGAAGTGTGTTAGGGTGCACCACACCAAAACTTCCAATACAAATTTTCTCTCCTTGACGGTGTAAAAAGACATCCATGCAACGACCAGGGAAAAAGGCCCCATCAGTGCCTCTTTCCAAACTGTAAGAATCTTCTTTTGTTATATTATTATTATTATTTTCTTTTCCTTCAATTTCTTTAGCATTTAATCCCCGACGTGGGATGCCAATTTTGGTCATCACAAACTCCACAAGTCCATGAATATCTTCAAACCCACTCGACTCTGTACAACAATATAAAGCAGCAAGATGACGCTGATTACGTGCTCCTGAATTTGGGTATTCAGAATGTGGTGTAATTATAGGTGGAAAATTTTTAACATTATCTATTAAAACTACATCCGCACATTCAAAAAAACGTAGTGGTAATGGGTGTGATTTATTCGCGTTAAGAGTTTTTAAAATTCCCGGCATCAGTGAAGGGCGACACACTTGAAATTCAATGGTTTGTGGGTTTGCAATATGTACGGCAATATCATTATCCTCACGATTCAGTCGAGCGAACGCCTCATCACGAGAACATAATGAAAATGTTAATAATTCCATATAACCTGCATTCGCCATTTCTATACGTAAAAGATGTGACATTTTACTGAGAGGTTGCTGGGTAACATCTCCAAATGTTGTACACTCCACATATTTAATATTATCATATCCATAGGCGATGGCAACATCTTCCATGAGATCTGTTGGGCCAAGAACATCCGGTCGAGTTGGGGGAACTTCAACTGTAATTAAATCTCCTTCCACTTTTGCAACACGATGAAGCATTCTTTCAAGTAACTCACCACATTTTTGTGGTGATTCAAGTTTAATTCCAATAAGTTTTTCAACTTTAGACATCGATACAGACTCCAAGGTTGAATCTAAATTTGGTGTAATTTCCATCTTTGTACCATCTGGGGTAGTTTCTTCATATTCAACTTGAACAGCTTCAACTGTAAATGGATTTTCACAATACATAGAAAAGGCACAAACAATTTGATTTACAAGTACTGTTGCTTTATTATGATCTGGTGCTGTACATTCAATAAAAATATTTTTAGTCTCTTTACTGATACATGAAAAGTCAGAATTTATAATAGGTGGAAGTGAAAGAATATTTTGCGCCGCAGCATCCATCACGACAGGGTACTGTGGAAGACTTGAAATAAGTGGAACATATTTTGAAATATTTCGATCTTCTTTATAAAACTCCGCAAGTCCATCCCCGCTGCAATCCAATACACGTCCACGTTGATTTAATGGAACAAAACGAATAGACTCTTTAGAACGAAGTGTATAAATAAATTCATTTCCACCAATTTTATCCAAATCATGTGTTCCAACAGAGGCCAAGGTACGCCGACGAGCAAGCCCAGAGTGTAATTTCTCTTGAAAATCAATAAAATTACGGTAACTTCTTTCATTAAAATGAATATTTTTTAAAACAGCACACACCACATAATCCCGCACATGTCGCACCGACTTTTCCACTCGCATTTTATATAAAGGATTCGCACGATTTAATAATTTAAAACATGGGGCTGGCATGAGTCCGAGAAATACTTTAAGGGCGGTGGCCATGCCTTCTGTACACTGTAAGTCATATCTGTTAGCGGGGCCGTCAATTTTGTAAATAATTTCATCAGATAACTCCTCAGCTTTAGCCGCTGCATTAACCCCTTGCTCACGACGAAACATCTCCCGCTCACTCGTGACATCATCCAACTCAACACCGAACTCAAAGCAGACATCCTCAAACTCCGCCTCGGTGTATTTTTTTCCAATGAGTTCAAATAAATAATCTCGGGCGCAGGCGAGAACTGGCATTTCTTGATTTATTTATTTTATTTTGATTTCTTTTTTTTTGAAATTAATTTATGGTTTTGTTTGTTTTGGTACAAGAAATGTAACCCCGGAAAAAAAAAAAAAAAAGAAAAAAAGGAAAAAGATAGAAAAATAATAAATGATTTTTAAATGTTCCATTTCTCTTACTCCTTTACCATTACTATGATTAAAAAATAACAAAAAAAAAAAAAGAATAGTCAAATATTAAATACAAAAAAGAAAAAGTAATCATTTTCCCTTTCTTTTTATTTTTTTATTGAAATTTTTTCTTTACACATAGTTTAATATTATTTTCGTTTCTTCATCTCAAGAAGTTCTTGAATTCTACTCCGTATTACATCCTTTTCTTTATCTACAGGAGTTGTTGTAGACTCACTTGAAATAGATGATTTCTCTAATGCTCTTCTTTTGGCTTCTGCGGCAACCATTTTATTTTGAAATTTTTCAATTCGTCGAAGAGGATCATGACGTTGTTTTTGTAATGTATCAAATTCTTTTCGAAGTTGTGCGGCATCGGATGTAGAAAGAAATCCTGTAACAATTCCTTTTTTATCTTTATTGGTTTCTGCAATATTTTCTGATGATGATGATGATTTTGCTGTAGAAAAATTATTATTATTATTATTTTCATCACGTCCACGTTTACGTAGCTGTGTAGAATTTATATTTTCCTCTGAAATAAATTTACTTTCCTCAACGTCGTCTTCTTCTTTTTTAAATGTTAGAGTACTACTCTTTAATATAGAGGGTGTATGAAAAGACATAGAGTTATTAGAACTACTTCCTACTTTAGTAGAAGAAGATATATTATTATTATTATTATTATTTTTATTCAATTCTGCTGCAAATATATTTTCTACTTGACGAAATTTTGCTAATTGCCCACTCACACTATCGGCGGAGGCAGCTAAAATAAGATCATCATATCTTCTTTGTTCTTGATCGTGTTGAAGTTGAAGTTCACGCTCTGCGTTGGCTTTTTTATTTTGTTCTTCTAATTCTTTCTTTTGTTCTACTTTGCTGAGGTTACGAAATGTGAGGGGGTGGAAACTCTTGTGACGATTGATATTTTTTTTGTGTGAGGCATACATCTTTATTACTAATAATAATAATATTATTATTATATTATTACTAGTATTTCTTTTTTTTTTTTTATTATTAATCTTTTGTTGCTATACACTTTACTATTAGGAAATTAAAAGAGAAATAAGGAAAAGAAGGCTTTTTTTACTTATTTTAATTTTAGAAATTCAAAATAAAATGAAACTATAATAATACTAATTTTAAGTAAAATATGTATAGAGATGATTATTACAAGTTCTTTTTTTTTTTTTTTTTTTTTAAGAAACAAAATTACCCATCCAAACCCATATATATTCAATAATAATAATAAAAATAATTTTATTTATTTATTATGTATCTATTTTTTTTTTTAATTTTAAGTAAGAATCTTGTTGCATGACAAAAATTACTCTCTCAATTATTTTCTAATTATATTTATATAATGATTATTACTATTACTATTTTTATTTTTTTTTTTTATTTTTCTTCTTTCTTATCTTGTGCCAAGTTAATATTTTCAAATCAGCCTCAGACTACTTTGAGGAATTTCCCTGCTAAATTCGAACGAATAAACGTACGAAATGAGGAAATAAACGAATGAATGAAAGAAAGAGAAAAAACAAAAAAAAAAAAACAAAAACTTACAAGAACGGATATATGCAAGAACTATCGCTAATGCCTCATGGTTCTCAATTTATTTTTAAAATATATTTACTAGTATTATTTTAAATAAAAATAAAAGGGATTTATCCCTTCAAAAGTTTTCTTTTTTTTGTTCTTTTTAAATACTCACTAGGCCCTGTCAACACTTTCCCTACAATTAATAATAATAATAATAATAATAATAATATATATTAACTGATAGATATATTATTTACTTCATTTAATTTCTTATACCTTATTTACACAGCCTATTAACACACATAAACACAAAACAATCACTATTTTTTTAAAATATGAAAAAACAAAAAAAAAGTCACGCACAGTAAGAATAAAATAAACAAAGAAAAACAAGAAACAATTATCAATACTTATAATGATAATAATAAATGTATCTGGTAAACCTCCTTCCCATCTCTTCACAATTAATACTATTATTATTTGTTAGTATAGATAGGGATTATAGTAGCAAAACAATTTCTTGTCAACTACTACCAGTGATATACATTTTATTTATAACAAAAGAGGTAAATTAAATTCTCCTCCTCTTTTCTCCTCTTTACCTCAACAACCTCTTTATGTACACAATATTAGAAATAATAAATAATATTATTTAAAAATAATATGAATGAAATAAATATTTTTCTTTTATTGTGTACAAGAGGCTAATACTAGGGCATGAGAGTTGTTAACTTTGTTATTAAATTCTACTGTGTGTGAATAAGTGAGTGGGTCAATAAGAGTGAATGAGTGTTTATTAGTACTATGTATATTGACAGTAATCCACTTTATTATTATTATTATTATTATTATTATTATTATTATTATTATTATAAAGATAAATATTTTATTCCGTATTAAAAAGAGGAAGTACTGAAGACAGAAGCCCTTCGTGAGTTTAAAAAAAAAAAAATAATAATAACAATAAAAAAATCGAATGGAAAACAAAATAAAATAAAATAATGAGAAACACAACGAGGTTTCACGAAGTTCAGGCAATTAATCCTTCTGGTAACAAAAAAAAAAAAAAAAAAAAAAGAAAAAAAGAGAAAGAAAAAAAAAAAGCAACAATAAATAAAGAACAAAACAAAAAAAAAAATATTTTTATTTTTGTTCATTAGACATTTAATAAATTAAAGCTTAAAACCTAACCCTTTATTATCTTCCGTCATATGTGTTGGGGAAACTGAGGATAAAATTTACTGAAAAAAATCAAACAAAGAAAAAAAAAAAAAAAAGAAGAAGAAGAAAAAAAAGGAGAAAAGAGAAAGAAACAGAGCAAAACAACAACAACAAAAAAGGAGACTATAAAACCTATTTTTGAAATAATATAACCCTTGATCACATTATTAATCTTTATATATTTCCTAGAGTAATTGTTGACCTAGGGGAAGAGGATGGGGGAAAGGTATTTATGGAAAATAATAACAATAATAAAATTAACAAATATTTCATTATTTCTATTCCGAACAAAAAAAAAAAAAAAGGAAGTACACATCAAGAGCATTCATAGAAAGTCTACACATATACACTTTAAACAATTTCAATACATATATATGTGCTTTTTTTTTTGTTTGCTCTTTTTTTTTTCTTTTTATTTATTTATTTTTCTTATTTATTTTTCTTTTTTTAGGTTTATACTTTTTTTTTTTAATATATATATATATATATATAAATATAAATATATCATATTTTAAATATATATATTTTTTTTTTATTACTCCATACACACACACAGATATATACAAACGTTTATCCTTTAAGAATTTCCAACATAGCATCACGATTTGTTAATGCCGGCAGCACACGTTCTCCTGGTAATGAGGCAAGATGTCCCAAGACAAACGCCTGCACATCAGCATCACTTCCAACATTTTCAATTATACTTTGCATTACTTCACAATTTGCTTTTGGTAAATATCGTCTTCTCATTCTCTCCACACGTGTTAATTCATTAGCAAAAAATAACGGTGAACTTGCGGTGCCATTTTCCTGCACAACAGTACGATCAGGACGCATAAATATCATATCATTTTGTATGGTCCAAGTATTTGTAACATTATCCAATAATAAAGTTATAGTTCGATCGAAAAAACATGTAATAAATGGAATTGTATCACGTGGTAATACATCGGAGCCGTCACTGGCTTTCGGGGACCAATGCCAAAATAATCGACCATGAATTGTACACACACACGTAGGAACTTTCATATTATGTGAAAGAAAAACAACATTTGCATTTCCATTTAATTCATGTGTGATGGAAATAAATTTTTTACCCCCACCACCAATCGCTTGAATTGCTAAGGAAGCTTTAGCACGACCGAGTGAAATATTTCGCAGGGATTGCACATCCGTTTGAAGATTTCTCCACTGTACGTGTTTGCGAAGAATTGAAAAATCATTCATCATTATATTACGCTGGGCTCCTGATAAAATATTACAATTATGATTAGCATCCAGAGGTAAACGTCGTGGAATGGGTTCCTCCGCGCGACTCACACTACACACCACATTTGAATGATATAAATTTACCAACGCATCATAATTCCCAGATGCCGCCGCCGCAAACACACTACCTTCAAGAAATTGTAACACCGCAATTTGTGTTTCATTTAAATTTGCAGGAATTGGATTGGGGAGTTTTAATAGGGCACGATCAATTAATTGACCATCAAGCATCATTAACTTTGGAAGTGTTTTGACAATTTGTGACTTGTAATCTTCTCTTTTTGTAACTGGATTTCCTTCCAGTAATAATTCCCCCAATCCATCATACTTTTTAAGTGGTCCAAGAAATGTTAAATCTGCAATTTGATTGCCTGTAGCTGAAATTGCCATTACACCACCGTGAATATCTGTTTCCTCCAACGCGCTGAGAAAAACTGTTAATTTTCGAATATTATTATCATTTAATGCAATAATACGTAGGGCGGAGCCAACTTTATTTTTAATAACATCCACTAAACTTCTGCAAAAGGCAACACTGTTAAAATCAACAGTGCGACGCACGGATGATAAGTCAGGAGACTCATGAAAGCTGGAGAGATTTAATGTTCCTGAAATTGGGTCAAAAATGGTTCCAGACGATTTTTGAAAAAGAAGATCCAATAAAGTTGTCATCACTGAAGCTGCTGCTGCTGCCCCACCACCATTATTATTATTATTATTATTATTATTATTATTATTTCTATTTCCTTGACCTCGCCCAGTCCAACGCCCACCGCGGCCAGTTGGGGTGTTATCATTATTATAATACGTATTACCACGACTGAAGTTATCACGCCCATGAGGCACACCACCACCACCACCACCTTTCCCACGTTGTTTATTGTATGGTCGACTCATTTTAATAAATTTATTATTTTATTAATAATATATAAATAATAAATAATGACTTTTTTTCCTTTTTGTTATTAAGAATTCTACAGTTATAGGTGTATGAGTACCTTTTAAAATCACAAAAAAAAAAAAAAGAAATTCCACTGCCAATAATAAAAGAAGAAAAAAGGGAATAAATAATAATATTATAAGATTTTTATATTTCTCAGAATAAAAAAGCAGTATAAAAATATCTATACACAAAAGAAAAAAAAAAAAAATATATATATATATATATAAGAAATAGTAATAATAATATATTTATTACGTTTTAACTCTTTCATGTTTCGCCAAACTTGTCAAAGTGGCATCACTATACTCATGACCAGGAATTTGCCATAAATAATGTTGAAGTGTATCATTTAATACAAACTCGTACGGTGTACTTTGACAACGTAACCAGAGAAATATTGTTTTTCCTAATGCCACAATTTTACTCCAATTAATAACAGGAATTCCATCACTATGAGAAATTGTAATTGTTTTTCCTTTAGATTCCTCCGTACGAAACATTACACCTAACACAGGGGCTAATAAAGGAATCATTGGTGCCTCCATATCTCCTGTAATTCGATTACTAATAGAACGTAATGAAGAAGGACTTTCTTGTGAGGCAAAAGGATTCATTAAATCTTGTAAATTCGTTAATTCACCTTGTTCAAACGTATTCAATATACATTGATGAAATGTATTAAAATATAATTTTTCTAATATCGTAACAGAAGGGTGTTGTAAACCAGCTAAAACTGCAGCTGAGATTTCATAATTTTGTTTATCATAAAGAATTCTACAAATGCGTAAACAATGTTGCATAATTTTTTGACATTCCAACCATTCTATGGGTTTTACAATTAATGCCGCAATCCATCGTTGTATATTAGAGGAGTAATCAATAAATTTTTTTAAATTAAAAGGTACACTGGAGTTCATTTCATTATTACACCATGCATTATTTAATATTTCACGTATATGAATATTAGAAAATATACGAAAAGAAAGAAGACACATTTGATCTGCTAAAATTTCAGCATCTATACTAATAAATTTTATATCTGTTATAATAGAATTTATAGATTTATAATTTTGATATAAATTATTCTTAAAATTTTCTTTTATTTGAACTTCATTAGGAGTTTTTATTCCTTTTATTATTGTACCTAATGGTTTTAATACTATTTTTAAATTTCGTTGTTGCCAATAAGGGTTTAAATTATTATTATTTTCTGAGGTTATAATAAACATTTTATGAATAATATCATCAATAAATATTGATAATTCTTTTATACGAGACATAACTTCCATAGAAAGAGGATATAAATTTCTCATTTTTTGTTCAGAATAAAGTGGAGTATCATTATTATTATTTAATTTAGAATGAGATGAAGAATTTTCTAAAGAATTTAAAATTTCAATATTTTTTATAAACTTTTGTAAACGATAAAGAAGAGAATAAGTTAAATCAACTTCATGATATTTACAATATGCAATCATAAATTGTATAATACGACGTAAAAGAAAAACACAACGATTATCTTCTAAAGATAATTGATTTCGTATATAATGAAAAAGACGAATAAGTCGCACCATAAGAACTTCTGGAAAAACAAAAAGTGATGATAACAAAATAAATGTATTAGTAAAATTAAATATAGGCATTCCTGTTATAAAAGGTGTATCAGTTTCAACAAGTATTAATACTTCTATTAAAAGATCTAATGATCCACCCACCGCCATAGCACTTGGTTGAGAGAAATCTTCTTTTTTAGTTCCATTTTGATCATGATATTGTTGATGATGTGATAATGGTTCAAGTTTATAATCTTTTCTTCTACAATTAATTTGACGCCAAGAAATGGTATCATTTAATAATTGTTCTTGTCGAATTGTTTCCATCGACATCAAAGTAAGATCATCTTTATTAAGATTATATGAAGGAGTAAGTGAAGTTTTAATTTTTTTATCTGGTAAAGTTTTAGATAATAAAGATATATCTTCATCTTTTTGAAAATGAGAAAGACAAGTATGAAGTTTTTGATCCGCTAATGGACGACGTTTCTTAAAAAGTCGAAGTGCTTTATCATATCCATTAGTAGAAAGATATAATTCTATAAAATCATTTACATTTTTTTCATTCTCTAATATATCTAATGATCTTTTTTCTTTCATATTTATTTCAGTATTATCTAACATTTGAACTTCACTAGATACTCTATTATTAATATTATTACTATTTAATAAAATAGATTTAGCATTATTAAATTCTTGAATACGTTGATTTATCATATGTTGAAAATCTGCTACTGTTAATGGTAGAAGTGGGGCATCACTTTTTCTTTTGACTCCACTATTACTTTCTGTTTTTATTATTATTTTTCCTCCTCCTCCTCCTCCTATACTTCGTCTTTCATTTATTTGTCTTGTTATTGTTGTCATACTTGATATAGAATTTACTGAAGGAAGTGTTGATTTTATTGACATGACCGTGTTATTACTTCGGCCTCTTATTTTATTACGACTATGTATATTATTTGTAAGAAATGAAGAAGCAATAGAATATTTATCTTCTATTTCATTAGATTCATAATCTTCTTCATCCTCATCAGAATCACCTCTTAATGATTGTGGATATGGTGTTTTAGCTCCACCACCACCACCAGTTCCTCCTAATCCTCCTGTATGAACAGAAGCAGAAGGTGAAATATTATGATGAGAGTTATAATAATAATTATTATTAGATCGATGAATATTACTAACATTATTATTATTATTATTATTTCCATTTAATTCTACATTAGAAGTACTAAGTGATAAACCAGGTCGTGTAATAGGACGAAGCCGCCGCACAAGGGATTGTATTGGAGAAATAACAGTAGGACTCCCTGGTTCACCGTCACTTAAATTAAATATACTAGGAGAATAATATAATGGGGGAGATACCAGGGATGAGGAGGATGCAATTCCATCACTTTTTATAGTATTATTTTTAAGACTTTGATTATTGTAATTTGTAGGACTATCATTATTATTATTGTCATAATTATCTTCTATTGTTGAGGAAGGTGGTGGGGGTGATTTGATATTATCATCATCTATTGGTGATTTTATAATCGAATGTGCGTTAATTATTTGTGAATAATTCATTTCTACTGTTACTATTATATATATTTATCTTCTATTCTTCAAAATTCATAGATAAAACAGCAATAAAAAAAAATCCACTTAATTTCTTTTTTTTTTTTTTTTACTACCTTATTTAAACAATCACTCAAAGAAAAAAAGAAATAATAATAATAATAATAATTTGCAAAAAAAAAAAAAAAAAAAAAGAAAACTAATAATAACAACAAATAATAATAATATATTTTTTAAACGGAAAAATAATAGAAATAATTTAGTAATAAGGGAATCCATTATCTGCTTCATGATGGTATCGATTAAGTCCACCATCAACATTTATAAATCGCAATAAATAATTATTCATATTATTAATTTCATTATCAATAAATGAATGATCTTCTTCTTGTTTCATTTCTAAAAATAATTGAACAGCTGAAGTTGATGCAATTCCTCTACGACAGACAACATAAATATCTATAGGATTATTTATTTCTTTAATATAATTATAAATAAAATTATACCATTCCTTTAAAAGTATACCATTATTATTCCATTTTTGAAGTTGTTGAAGTGGTAATGAGAGAGAACCAGGAAGATGTGCCATATCAAATTGTCCCTTCTCACGTACATCTAAAATAATAAAAGGTATCATGGAATCATCACCTTTACATTTGATACGAGTATAAAATTCTTTGGGTGATATTCTCGCCTCTTTTGGAAGAAGTTTCACACTTAATGCCTGACCTGAAGCACATGGTGTGACGATGTACTCCGGCCGCTCCCTCACAAGTTCCTGCAGTGTTTGACTTTCCTTTTCTTTAGTTTCTGTAGTGTCCCCGCAGACCACACAATGCGGCTGCCGCCCCCGCAATTGCACCACCCGCATATGAAATAGCAATCCATTCATGATAAGCATACGCCCTGCCAGCACCTCTCCTGCATTCGCGAGTATTTTTAATACCTCCATCGCCTGCAGGCACCCAATAGTCCCTGGGACGGGCCCTATCACGCCACAGTCCCCGCAGCTCCCCACCGCGGCCGGGGGCGGGGGGCGGGGGTGGAGGCAGCGGAGGCATGGGCCCCTATTACTATTATTACTATTATTATTATTAGTGTAATTATAAACAGAGAGTTGCCCCTCCCACCCCACCGCACTGCCACTCACGAGAGGCCTACGCTGGCGGACGGCGGCGTCGTTAATTAAATACCGCGCCGCAACATTGTCACTCCCATCCACCACCACCTCACACTCTTTTACGAGTGCCTCCGCATTGGCCGGGGTTAACTGGAGTTGGAGGGGGGTGAGTTTCATTTTAGGATTAATAGCTCGACACGCGGTGAGGGCGCTGTGAACTTTACTCCACCCCAGTCGCTCGCTGGTGTGCATGACCTGCCGATGCAAATTACTCTCCTCCACGTTGTCAAAGTCTACGATGCGCAACTCCCCAACCCCGGCTGCGGCGAGGAAGAGGGCGATGGTACTTCCTAAACCCCCCGCGCCTACTAATACGACACGACCTTTTTTAATACGTTCCATCCCTTCAGCACCAATACCGTCTACTATTATTTGTCGTGAAAAGCGTTCTATATCATGTTTGGTTAGTGAGGATGCTGCAGAAATAAAAGAGGGTAATTCATTATTATTTTCACTACAACTGTAATTATTATTAGAAATACCTATTGTATCTAAATTAGAAATATTATTATTTTGATCGTCAGAAAATTTTTGTTCTTCTAACTGTTGTTCAAGTTTTTTCAATTGAAGACGTGTAGCCTCTATTTCAAGTTCAAGTTCTCCTTTAGTCCCAAATTTTTCATGGGAGTTAATATCTTCTTTATTCATTTTTCCTAACTAGTAAAAAAAAAAAAAATAATAAATAAATAATAATAAAAAAAAAAAAACCTATAATAATAAGATAATACATATGAATATATATATTTTTTCATTCATTTTCCTTTTTTTTTTTTTCTTTTTTCTCTTCCTCCACAGTTTAAATTAATAAAAAAAAAAGCAATATATATATATATATATATATATTTGAACGATAAAATGTTAACTTGTCAATAATAATAATAATAATAATAATAATTTAAGAATCTTAACTATTTCTTTTGTTTATTTTTAGGTAAACGAAAATCACCACAAAGTGTAGCAGGTAAATTACTATGAAAATCCATAACAGGAGTTCCAGATGATATAGCAAGTCCATTTATAATATGTGTAAGTGTTTCCGAATCGGTTGGTAATATTTCATCATAATTACTTTTCCAAATACTATTATTATTATTAATATTATTAACTCCTTTTCCTTTTCCTGATATAGATTCTTCAAAGGTAAATACACGTACTCTAACAGCTTGTGATAAATGACTCATTAATAATAAAAGTTGATCAGAATGAAATTGCTTTAATAATAAAGAAAGACCCTTTATAAAAGGTTCAGGATCTATTAAATCTTTTGATTGTACTGGAGTCATAGAAGCAAGTTGTGAATTATAATATATTCGTGATATATTACGTAGTATTAATGCTAATAAATAAAAAACAATAGAAGGAATAGGTTTTGGTGTTACATAAACTTTAGAAAGTGCATCACTAATACCAACACAATCAAGATAAGAAGAAATAACAGAAATAACTTCTCCTGGCATAGGATGTGTATCAGGATTATGATAATGATGTTGTAAATCTGTTAATAAAGCTTCATTTGCTGTTGATAATGCAGAAAAAAGTGAACCACTATTAACTTTACAAAAAGATCGAAGTTCATTTGCAATCATAATTCGCATTAATTGAATACGTCCTATTCGTACTAAAATTTCAGTTACTTGAGCAAAATTATTATTATTATTATTATTATTACTATTACTATTTACACCATTACTAATTATTTCAATTAATTTTTCATATGTTTGTACAGCATTTAAAGGAGTACCACTAACAGGACAAAGTTGTTCTCCAATTTTTTCAATATTTTCTTCTATAGGTTCTACTGCATTTCTAATAAACTTTAAAACAAGTTGTAAATCTTTCGCTAAAATAAAACATAATAAACGATCTAGTGCACCAAGACCCATTGAACCAATAGCATCACAAATACTTGTAAAAGTACGAATTCCAACAATTTCTTCAAAAGAATCTCTTTCATACCATGAACCATATGCAGTTAAAAAAATAGATCGAGTAGGATCTGTCATTGCAAGTAAATGTTGCACAATTCTACCTAAAAAACTATACGCTGCTTTTTCTTTCATACGTGGGAAATAAGGAATTGGAATACTATCCGATTGATATCGTGACTTCCATGGATATAATTTTTTTTGCATAAAAGCATTACATTCCATTTCAACATTAAAATTTACAATACGTGAAAATTCCTCTAACCAAATACGAAGACCATGTACATTGACATAATCCTGAATATATTCAAACGATGCCCGTATACCATTAAGTTTTCGAGCTAAATTTGCAAGTTCCTCATCAAATGATTTTGCCGAAAGAGGATTTTTTTTATCAAAATTTAAAGCCCAATGTAATTCTTGTGTAATTTGTTGCACTAATTCTTTTCGAATTCCATCCTCTAATAGTTTGTGTGAGTCTACTTGAATAACTCCTACAAGAGTACTTTCCATCGCAAGAATACCACTTGCATATTTTGCAATATCTGCCGTTAAAGATGATAACGTTTGCCGTATATTTAATTGACTTTCTTTTTTCATATCTTGACGTAATAATTTTGTAGGACATTCATGCAATTCATCAGTTAAAATCATCATAATACGACGTAGTACATCAAATATAGAAATAGGAATAACATGTAAAACTCCTCGAGCAAATGCTACTAAATCACCAGAATAATATTCAGAAGTTGTTTCTAATGCGGATAACAGACGAGCATCATTTTGTGCTCCTTGATCAATACGATTACAAGGTAATTCTAACATTGAAGCAAGTTTTACAAAAACAGCACGCATTTGAACTGCTAAATCTGGGCGAGATTTAATTTTCATTTGAATTGCATGTACAAAATAACCATAAGTTGACATACGTTCCCAAGCATATGAAAGATCTCCTACAGTAGCAATAGTAATAAGAACTTTATTTTCAATATTAATATAACGAATCATTTGACGTAAAAGAAAACGTGTATCTTGTACAAATTGAACAACTTGTAAATTACTATCTATTTGATGAAATTCTTGTACATTTTCAAGTGCTTTCATTAATTTTTGAATTTTACGACTTGCAATAATACTATCAGAATATTCAAGTCCTTGAATACGTTCAGATATTTCTGCAAACCATATTTCTAATTGTGGATCACGTACATTATCACTTAAAACATGTTCACCAGAAAAAAAAGTTGATAATTTTGACATTTTCATAGCACCTTCTTCACGTGAAGCTTCCCATTTATTTCTTTTTTGTTTTAATAAAGTTGTAAACATATCTCTTAATGTAAATTCTAATTGTGCAGTTCTTAATAAAAGTGTAATAATTTCATCTTCTGTTATACCTCCTGCAACTAATTCATAACTTTTTATATATTTTTCATTATATCTACTTCCTGGACCATTACGAGTAGTATGTAAAATAAACCATCGTAATACTACATTTGCTTCACGAATTTTAGGAAGTAAAATAGAATGAATATTATCTAAAACATATTGTTCTGTTAAAATACCTTCTCTTAAAACTTCACCTATAGAATTATTAAGATTTAAAATACAATTACGCATTCTATCAAGATGATAAGAAACATTTTCAATAGCAATTGTACCACTAATAGCAATACTAGCAGCTTTAAAATCTTTCCATGCTACTGTAAGATCTACAGTAAAACCCATATAATAATTAATAACCCAATTATCTGCAAAATGTTTATCTACTATTTCTCGCATAACTGGACCTTCATTATGAAGAATTTCTGGACGAAAAAATAATAATATATAAAGTGCAGCTCCTTGTAAAGCTAAAGCTGCACTACGATGTTCTGGTGCAGGATAATTATAAGACATTTGATAAATATCATCAGATCTAATACGACCAATAATCATACCAACTACTTCTTTATCAATAGGAATACGATTAAAATAAGAAATTGGATAATATTCTGGTAAAGGTTTATCAAATTCATATCCAGTTGCTCTACATAAATTTGTAACTTCAACCATATTTCCTTCTCCAGCACCTTTATAACGAATATAACTTACTAAAAGATTTTCTCGTGTTTTACCTCCAATTTTATAATCTAATAATAATAACATTACTCCATATAAATGAAATATTTCACAAAGTAATTGTTTACCATCAATATTTACAAGAATAGATTCTAATGTTTGAGAAATATACATTCCTTCACGTATTTCTTCAATAAATCTATTTAATTCCATTACATAACCATACACTCCACGAAAAAGTTTAAAAAATCGATCAAGAAGTTCCATATGAGTATTTGAAAAAATTTCATCCTTTTGTAATAATTCAAGAGAATTTTGAATTTTTTTCTCAAATTCATCCTGTGCTTTAAAGTAAGAAAAATCAATTATTAAATCTTTATATTCTGTCTCTTCTGGACGTATAAATTCTAATGGAATATGTTCAGAAAGACGTAATATTTCAACTATAATAGTACTTCCACGAGCTGCAAGTTGTAAAGCATTTTGCCCACAATCCTCATCAAGAAATTCCGAACGATACTTCTTCCACTTTGGACGACTCATTTACTATTAATATATATATATATATAATTTATTATTATTGATTAGACTTGTTTCTTTACTGTTTTCGATAGATATAAATAAATAAAAAAATTCTGAATTATTTTTGCTTTTTCTTAATTTCTTACCTTTTTTTTTGTTGTTGTTGTTGAAAATCTCTGCAATATTGTAAAAAACAAAAAAAAAAAAGATAAACTTTAAAAATCAATAATAATAATACAGAACACCAAATAGGAAGAGAGAAAATAAAATGACCACTATTATTATTTTAATTTTAATGTACATATTTTATCTTTTATATATATATATTCTATGATTTCCACAATATAAATAAATGGAGATTCCAAATGATATTTATCTTAGAAAAAAAAAAGTTCCCCTACATTTTATATTACAGAAAGCTCATCACCCATAGACATTTCTCGCTCTGAACTACTGTAAATATCATATATTTCACTATCATTAATCCAACTACTATTATTACTAATACTATTATTATTATTTTCTTCTATGGGTTCCACAGCAAAGCGACATTGCAAAAGTGTTTCCACCATTCCCCAATGATACTCTGCTCTTCCTTCAACAGGTAATTCCATTACAGGAACTTTTATTTCCTCTTCACTATTTTCTTCTTTATTATTATTATTTTCTTCTTTTTGTATCCATGCAGGTTTTGGTCTAAGTTCTTTAAATAGTGCTAATTGTCGTTCTTTCCAGTTTAATTGAGCTAAAAGATCATCTGCAGCATATTTTTTTGTAAGTGAAGAAGAAAAAGATTTAGGTTCACTATTAATATTTAAATCCATTACAGGTGATTCCACTTTATCATCATGTAAAATATTCACTACTTGTTTTAAAGACTTACTCTCTTTACTCATAGTACTACTAATACTATTATTAATATTATCTTTATTATTATTATTATTATTATTATTATTTTCAGGTAAATGATGAATATCTATTTCCGTTGTCTCAGTTGTATCAGGGAAATAAAGTGGTGTAAATGTTGAAGGATGAACTGAAGAAAGTGCCAATACACGACGAGGTTCTGTTACTTTTAAATCTTCTTCTAATGCATCTAAAGCACTTTCTTCAGATTCAGTTTCATTATATTCATTAATAATAATATTATTATTATTGTTTGATTTTCGTATTATATTGTTAGTAATAATAATTGAAGAAGAAGAAGTAGTAAAACTAGATGAAGCTGGTAGAACAGATGAAACATCTGCATCATCATTTGTATCTGACCAATTTGAAATATTTTCACTAATCTCATCTTCAATACTTACAGAATTTAATGAAAATCTAGGCTTCTTATCTATTTCACTATTATTATTATTATTAGTAATAATATCATTTTCTTTCTTTGACTTATTGAGATTCTTCTTGTTTTTATTATTATTATTATCCTCACTACCAAGAACAGATAAATGATTTGAAATTTCTTCCATTATTTCTGTTTCAATATCAATATCATCACTTGGAAGAGGTAAATCATTATCAATAATTTCATTAATATCACTTACAACAGCTAGAGTTTCTGCAAAATCATTTTCAGCTTTTACCCAACTTAAATTACTTGCAACCTCATCAGGAATATCAAAATCATCATCAATATTATTATTGATATTAATTCCTTTACCAGATTCGTCTAATTCATCAATTATTTCATCATCAATATCATTAGATCTTCTTTCAAAATTACTATTATTATCTTCCACTTCATCACTTATTTCATCTTCAATACTACTACTATTATTATTATTATTACCAAATTCAAAAGATATATTTGTTGCAACTTCATCTAATATATCACCAGAGTCACCTTTAGAACTTTCACTTCCAATAAGATCTACAATATCATCTATAATATCAGATAAATTACTATTTTTATCATTTTTCATACGATATTGAGCTTTAGCAAGTCGTTGAGCTTTAATAAGAAGTTTTCGTCGTACTTCTTCTGCTTTACGTTGACAATCTAAAGTTTTAATATTACTTTTTAAATGATCTATAAAACGATGAAGTTTTTTAATATCACCAACATCACGTTTAAGTTTTGATAAAAATAGTTTATAATCATCATTATCATTATTATTTTCTTTTTGTACTTCTCTTTCTGATAATGTCTTATTTGGGGATCTTCTTCTTGATATTAATAAAGATTGATTTATTGATCCTATATCTTTATCAGATTTAATAATTATTTGCATAAGTCGATTAGCATTTCCACATGCACGATAAAATTCTTTAAGTGTTTCTATCAAAGCTTTACCATCACTACTTTTACTATTGAAATTTTTTCTTTTATTATTATAATTTATATCATTACCACTTGTATTACTAATAATATTTTCAGAAGTATCAACTACAGAATCATAGGCAGTAATAGGAGTTAATCCACTTACAGAAGAAATTATTGAAGATGATGATATTATATTATTTACATTTTCTGTTTCTACACTACTACTACTATTATTATTATTATTATTTTCATCTAAATAACTAGCAACAGTAGAAACAGATAAATCTGTAGAAACACCACCAGTACTATTAAAATCTTCTGAATAGGATACTGTTGTAGATATAGAAGATGCAATACCAGAAGAATTTGAAAAAGAAGAATCTTGATGTAAATTTTCATTTTTTACTTCTTTTACAATTGGTACATATATAATACGTTTATATGGTTGTGGTTCTTCTGGTGGTCGTACAATTTCAATAGAAACTTTTTGTTTACTATCAACTAAAGATAAAGGAATATTTTCTAAAACAGTTGAGTTATGAGAACGCTCTTTGGTATAAGACTTTAATATGCGTTCTAATAAAGGAGTAGGAGTTTTATTATTATTATTACTATTATTATTTGTAGAATTAGTATTAAAATTTTGTTGAGTATATGAAACTGTAGAAGAAGGAGAAACATTAGAAAATTTTTTTATAGAGGAGAGAGATTTTTTTTCTAATGCAGCTGCTAGATGAACTGTGCGTTGCTCTGTTTTAAAAAGAGAAATTTCAGTTTGAAGAACATTTAACTCTTTAATTGATGAGTTAAGTCCACGATGAACTTCAATTTGTTCTCGAAAACGTTTTTCAAGTTCTCCCATTACTTGTCTAAAGGGAACTTTTGGTTCATTAAATGTATTAAACTCCTCTTTTTCTATAAAGCTATCATTATTATTATTATCGTTATCTGAAGTATCCTTATTATTTGATACTTCTTGAGTTTTTAAAAAATCTTTTTTTTCATTTATATTTGATGAAAAGGTAGAATTATGAGGATATTCAGAAATAGTAGTAACATCTATTGGTAAAAGACTTTCATTAGATTTTTTTTTTCTATATTCATTTTTAGAGTTTAAACATGGGGAATGAGAATAACAATTTTTATTATCATAATAATAATTTTTAACACTTTTTATAGGCGTTGAATTATGACCAAAAAGTTGTGTAAAAAGTGGTGTCTTTGCTGCATAAAAGTTTGTTTCTTGTTCGTACATTATTCTTATTCTTTTTAAAAAAAAAAAAAAAGAAATAAAAACGTGCTAAAAAAAAAAAAAAAAGAGGTAAAAAAAAAAAAAAAAAAAAAAAAAAA
>JASANY010000726.1:0-29970 GCA_030849755.1 Trypanosoma avium
GTGCCCCATCAGAGTATGCTAACTTTGTAAAGACAAATCTCTCTAAATTTAATCAACTCCCACACAGGGAACGTCTTACTGCAGTAGCAAAATTATGGAAACAACAACAACAAGTGAAAAGGGGTTGAGCTTGTGCTTTGGTGTATTATAGATGTCTGTATTTCTATCTTTTTATTTAAGACGATATAAGAGGCAGTACGGCTAATAAATTAAATTTAAATTATCTTTTTTAAATATTATAGAAGGATATTAAATTAAAGAGAAATTGAAGCGTTTGTTCTATCGCTACTCTTTAAAATTGGTAACGGTAGATCTTTTTTTTTTTTCTATTTTCTCTTCTCTCTGTGTGTATTTGGGTGTTATTCTTTGCTATTTTTATATATATATATATTATCTGGGGGAAAACTATTTCTGGTTAACTTATATGTTCTCAATTATTGTGCATTGTCGTATTACCGTGTAAAATACACATTTCCCTGCCGCCGCTTTATTTCCCAGTTCACTAAATTAAAACGTAAAAAAAATATTTTTTTTTGTCTTGTATTTCTTACGAGTATTTTTTTTTTTTTTTTTTTATACGCCAGTGTATATATATATATATATATATTGAGGGGGTGGGGGAGTTTTCTTTAATCGAAATTTTTTATTTTTATTTTCTTTCTTCTATTCCCTATCCTCTTACCCTTTATTTATTTTTTTTTTTTTTCCATTAGATAAAGAAATAAAGTCACTTTTCCCTTGATATTTGCTAACTGTGTAAGTCACAAAACACACAAAAACAAAAACCCTCAACAAGAAAAAAAAATATATAAATATAAATATAAATATAAGTATTTATTATGCTTCGCTTCTCTCGTGTACTCGCCCTCTCTGTACGTCGGCCGGTGGCCCTCACGCTACCCCGCGCCGCAGGTGTTGCCCCACACCTCAGGGCCAGCGCCGGTAAAACAAATGTGGCGGCCAAATTTCGCATCCGCCCCGCCGCCGCCCCTCGCGGAAAAATTATTGTGGGACGCAACAATTTTGTAATGACGAAACCAAAGAAAACACTACATAAAAATAAGAAGACAAGTGTTAAAAAGGTGTCGGGGAGCTACAAACAATACGTGGCCTTCTTCAGTGCTGTGATGAAGAGTGGGTTTGCGACAGGCAAGAACAGGTCTAAGAAAGTTGTAAAGCTGTGGCGAGACACACAAGATGTGGTGGGGGCCCACAAACGTATTGAGACGGCTATTAAAATGTTAAAAAAGCAAAACCCAAAGGCAGGAAAAAGTGCTGTAAAGAAGGCAGGAAAGAAAACTGCAAAGCGAAGTGTAAAGAAGGCTTTTAAGAAGGTTTCAAAGAAGCGTGTGTCTAAGACCGCAAAGGGTGGTGTAAAGCAAGCAAAAAAGACCACCAAGAAGGTGGCGAAGCGCCTTCATTAAATAAATGAGAGTGTGAAGAGTTATTGTTTTATTACTATTATTATTTTTAGAATGTGAGAAGGTGGAAATTGATGGACCGATAGATTTATAGAGAGGGAGGAGAGGGAGATAAAGGGGGAAAAAAAAAAAAAAAATAATAATAATAATAATAATAATAGAACACATAAAGTAATGAAAAATGAGCGAATTGATATAAATTTGTGGTGGAAGGGGGGTGGGGGGAATTAGGAATAGGAGGAAATCACACTATAGAAATTATTATTATTATTAGATTTTTTTTTTTTTACTACTAACTTTTTCTACTTTGAAGTTGTAGTAATAAGTAATAATTATAATAATAGTGATTTTTTTTTGGGGGGGAGGGGAAGGGAGGGGAGGGCAGGAAGAGAATGTTGAGAACTTAGGTATGTACAGTAATACGTTATTTCATGGCGCATTTTATAGAGAAAAAAAGAAAAAGATTACAAAAAATTAAAAAAAAGAATAAACACGGAAAATTTTTCGTTTTTTATATTTTTATTTTGGTTTTCTTATATACTTTAAAAAGAAAAAAAAATTCATTGTCATATTTTATATCCAGATTTATTACATACCTCTAGTTCCTTCCCAAAAATTTATTCTCCTATTCTCTAATAATAAAAAATATATATATATATATATATATATATATTATATATTTGAGTATATGTAATATTTGTAATCTTAGACTTTGACTATTAGAGTCGTAGCATTAGACCCTTCTTCGTTCATTTATTTTTATTTTTTATTATTATTACTTGGTTCTTATTATTAATATTATTATTAATATATATATTTTTTTTTTAATTCATCTCTCTCTCTCTCTTTTTTTTTTTTCCGTCTTTTCCCCTTCTTCATTCATGTATTTGTCGCGATTTTTTTTTTTTTTTCTTTTATCCATACCTTCTTACATTTTCATATTTTATTTTACTGCTTTTTTTTTTTTTTTCTCCCCCTCATTGTTTTTAATATTTGTATTTTTGTGTACCCAGCGTGTATGTTGAAGAGGAATAAGGTAACGAAAAGAAAAAGAGATAGGGCAATATAAAAGAAAATTGAAGAACAAAAAAAAAATAAAATAAAATAAGAAAGTAAATGTAATTTTTTAAATCTCCTATATTTTGTTTTTAGTTATTTATTTCTTTTTTTTTTCTCATATTTTGCCTTAAGATTTTTTTTTTTATCTTGTTTCTGTTTTTTCCCCCAATCTTTAATATTATCTTTTTTTTTTTTTATCGCCATATTCCGTTTTTTGGATATATATATATATTTGTATTTTTTAATTATTTATATATCTTTAACTCTGTGAGTGTGTGTGTGTGAGTTTTTATTATTATTATTATTATTTTTTTTTTGTATTTTTTAACAGGAGGTATCTCTTTATTCATATGTTTGGGTATATATTTTTTTTTTTTTTGTGTGTCTTTGCAGGCATGACTCAAAAAAAAAAAAAGCCGTTATGTAGCAAAGCATTAAAAAACTCTAATACAAGTTGAAGAAACGAAAAAAAAATAAAATAAAATAAATGAAAACAAAGAGAAAAAATAAATAAATAAAAATAAAAGAGGGTTTACTAAGATGATTTCTCTGTGGTTATGAAAATTCGGGAGAAATATAAAAAGGGAACGTAATGTTCTACGAAAGGGGGAAAAAATGAAATATATATATATATATATATATATATATATATGCATATAGTGTATGGTTTTATATATATATATATATATATATTTCTCTAAATAATTTCTTATTATACTTTGCATTTTAATTCTTTTTCCTTCTTCTTCTTTCTTTTCGCGTTTTATGTGTGTTTTTTTCTTTGTTTTTTTTAAAAAAACAAAGAATAAACAAAAAAAAATAAATAAATAATAGATATTAATATAGAGCTGTAAAAAATAATGCCACCAAAGAAAAATAAAACTGTAACGCCAAAACCCAAAAAGTCTTCAAAGAAAAATATTAATTATAATATTAATAATAACGATAATAATACAATAAAAAAAGTACATCGATCTATTCCTACTATAGCTCGATTAGGTCAACTCCTTCATGCTCAACCTGTTGATGATGACTTACAAATTAATAATTTAAAAACATCAAATTCTCTAACTTCACGAATAAATAATAATAAAATTAATAATATTAATAATATTAATAATAATAAACGACTCGCTACAATAATTCATGGAACATTTCTAGTAACAATGGCCCAGAAAGCTCAACTTGGAATTTCAATTATTAGTAAAGGAATTACAGTTACTATTAATAATCGCTGGTTGGAATCTCTAATTAGATATTGTGGATTTACAATAATTATTCGTGATATTATTGAGTGTTCAAGTGCATTTAGTGAATGGTTACACGTCACACTTACTGTGAAACCCCAACAAATATCACAAATACAAAATGAAGAAGAGCTAATAGAAGAAGAGATTAAAAATATTGAAAGTTTAAATAATAATAATAATAATGAAACTATGTTAATAAATAAAGTTTCAAAAGAAGAAACAATTGTAAAGTTAAAACTTTTACGTGATAGTGTCCCTTCTGTTACAGATGCGGAAATATATTTGCAACAGCGATGGGGGGAATCAAATGATTGGCGAAATAATAATAATAATAATAATAATTTAAATCCTCCTATTGCTAAAATAAATGATGAAACATTATTAGGGAATGTTTCAGATAAAAATACAAAAGAGAATACTTTAGAAAAGAAGCCAAATAATAATAATAATAATAATAATATTAATAATAAAGATGAAGAGTATCTATCACAAATTTCTAAAGAACTTCGAGCCTCACTTTCAGAACAAAAATTACGTGCTGTTGTTGCACAAATGAAAAAAGATGCATTAGGTTTAGATATAAAAGAACAAGAAGAAATAAGTAAACGTCAGCGCCGTGAACGTTTATTATCAACATATGATTTGGTTCGTACATTAATGGGAGAAAATCGTTCTATTTGTAATATTTCTATTTTAATTTCACAGTTAGTTGCACAAAATCGTTTTGGGGATGATGTGGAAAATATATTGCAACAAATTGCTTCTCTTGTTCAGTATAAAGAGAGTGGGATAACGACTTTTTCTTTTGAATGTAAGGAAGAAGAAGAAGAAGAAGAAGAAGATAATCAAAATAAAAATGAAAATAATAAAGAAGATATTTCTTCAAATTTAAAAGTAATACATATAGATGTTAGTTCATGTTTATTAAATGAGTTGGAAGCTGTTCTACTTCGCTGGGATCGACAGTTAGCTTCTAGAACAGCTCTTTACACTGCACTTCAATGTGAATAAAATAAAAATAACATCAAAAGAATATATACTTTTTTATTCGTTTATTTTGTTTATTTTACGGCTTTTTTTTTTTTTTTTTTTGTAATGTATATGATGATTGAAAAGTTTAAGAATAGCTTTCTTATGTATTTATTATTTTTATTATTTTTATTTTTTCCCCACATTTTTTAATTTATTTATTTAAATATTTTTGAAAAAATATATATATTATCAATATTACAATGATTCTATTTGAAAAATTTTTATTTAGGTGCAGATAAAAGGAAGTCAAAGGAAAAAAAAAAAAAAAAAATTGTATAGGATGTTTCTATTTAATCGTACTTTTATCCTCCTTTCTGCAAAAAAGGTTCCTTTTATACTATGTGGCTCACGATTTACTCCTGCTTTAACTTGCTCAGGATTTGGAAATAATAATAATAATAATGGAAATTTAAAGCAAGATTTTCGGGAAATTTTATTCACATCTTCTATTGGAAATTGTAGTAGTAATAATAATATTAATAATAATAGTAATAATTTGAATAATGATGCCCCACTATACTCAGATGAGATTCCTCACAAAAAACGTAAACGACAAGCCTTTGATGCTTTAATTTGTTGGTGTGCCTCACATCAACGTATGCTAATGCAAACATTATCATCTCAATCTATTTTATCTAATTTACAAATTTCATCTATTTCTTTAGAAGAAGATGCTGCAGCTTTAAAGTGGCTTCAAGAATCTTGTAGTGCATTAACATGTGGACAATCTTTATTAGTTTGTAGTTTTGTATCAGAAGTACTTCTTTGCCGTCTTGATTTAGCAGATTCTTCTATAAATAATAATAATAATAATAATAATAATATAGAAGATATAAATAAACTTCAACAACAAGTTGAAATATTAACAAATATTATTAGTGTATTATTACAACGTGCAAATACTAGTGATAAGTTAGAATCACAACCACTTTCTATATTAATGAGTTGCGTATATGGCGTTCATAGACTTTCCTCTTTACAAAGTAATTATATAGGAGAATTAGAAAAAACATTACTTCATCCACCAACAGCATTAATGTTTGCAATATTACATCAATTACGTGGAAATGCTTTAGTAAAATTATTTGAATTAGATCCAGCAATGGCAGTAGATGTTTGTTTATCATTTTTATATATTGCTGATGAAGAAAGACGAAAAATATTTCTTTCTGGAACTGATACAATGTTATTAAATAATATTCTTCGTCGACTTGTGAGATATATTATACCATTTACTAAAAAATTAAATGAAACCTGTGATAAGGATCTTTCATTTCTTGCAAATAATAATAATAATAATAATACTTCTTCAGATAATGATTCATTATTAAATTTACAACAAAAGATTTTTTTTTCTCCATCACTACGAGAGTGTACCATTATACTTCAAAATATATCTTTTAGTTCTTCTGTTAATCGTTTAGAAATATTATTATATTTATTATGTATTAGAAGAAATCCTGCACAATTTACACAAGAAGAATTACGACAATTACCTAATATACTTCACACTATATCTAATATTCGTACACAAGAAGCTAATAAAGTAAAAGAAAAAATTATTTCTCAAATTCCAATTCCTGAAAATAATCCTGTACTTGTAGCACAATTATTTAGTCTTTCTCCAAAAAATATATTTAATTTTCTTACTTGTTTAGAATCAACAAATCCTGAAACACTTTCCCCAATAGATGCTGTACAAATTATTAGATGTGCTGGTATTTATCTTCAGTGGAAAACGCTTACAAATTTTGTAACAATAGCACTTTCTGATAATAATAAATTATTATTTAAAACAACTAATATAATAGCAACATCAGATGGAATAGAATTTGAAATAGAAACTTTAACAACTTCTTCATTAACAAGAAGTATGTTACCAGATAATCCTTTAGAGTGCATTTTACCAACACTTTTAACACGATTTAAAAAAATAGAAGATAAAAATGAACAAGATGCAGCACGGGAATATATTTTAAATTTAATTAAAAATATTGAATGGGATAATATGGTATTACCTGATTTTGCTAAACTTGCATTACAACGATTAATATTATTTATTAGATTATCAAAAAATGGATTTCCTGTTTATGCACCTAATAGTATAATAATATTAATTGAAAGATCTTTAAATCTTGAATCTGGTAGTAGTATAGTAAATACACTTAAAACTGTTACAGAAGTATTATTATTAATACCAGAAAATGAAAAGAAACAAAAAATTATAGAATGTATGATTTCTTATAATGGTACTAGATCAACTTCTTCTGTAATTCGTTTTATAGCATTTTTAGCTCCATTAGCAACAGAATATAATGTACAAAATAGTGAATTAGTTCAACAAATTTTAAAATTTCAAACATTAAATCCATTAAAACTTCGTCAAGGAATAATAGAAGGTATAAATAAAGATATTGAAACTTTTACTATTTTTTTTATTAATACAGTTAATTATATTTTATCGAGTATAGAATGGCGTACTTCTACAGATAATATACGTGATATAATATCTATATGGATACATGATTATCTTTATTATATTTTAGATAATTCAAGAAGACGTAAAATACATGAAGAAAATTTAATTTCTGAAAAAAAACAAGAAAATGAAATTGAAGAAATTTCTTTTCAAGATGGACCTAATCATAATCAATTGGAAGAAATTTTTGTTTGTTTATTACGTGCTGGTGTAAAATTACCTGATTTTTTTAGTTCTGAATTATCGAATCGTATATTAAAAATTGAAAAAGAAGGGGCTAATGTTAATAAAACAGAATGTAAAATGCATTTTCCTCTTCCTGCTCATTTTATATTTTGTTGTAAACTTGATATTGCGATGGATTCCCCATTATCAATTGAATTATTAGAATATTTTATAAAAGTATCTGATTGTCGTATTTTACATCATGTTATTATTTCTTTTCTTGTAAATGCAAAAACTCCTCTACAGGAAATTCATACATCTTTATTAAAAAATATTAAATTAGTTTGTCAAAGTTTAGATTTACTTTTGCGTCGTATTAATGAAATGGGAAATGATTTAGAAAAAAATTTTCAACCTTCATCTTTATCATCTATTGTAGGTAATACTTTGCGTTTTATTGTTGGATATCTTACTAAACAAGAAAGATATAAACGTATACTAGAACGTTTACAAGAAATAAAACAAGGAATAGATGTAAATGAAGAAATTGAAATTATGAAACTTATTATTTTAGAACAAGGAAAATTAGAAGATTTAATAATATGTATAATAGCTTATTTATCATCTATTCATGTAAAAGATTTAAGTTTAATTTTATTAGATCGATTAAATCTTTTAGCTCCTGCAGCTGCAGATTATTTAATGATGAGACTTAATAATCAAATTAGTGAATTTACACAAATGGAATTATTTTGTTTAGCACAAAAATTTCCAAAATGTCAAAATCTTATTATAAAAGAATTAAAAAAATATGATATTTCTCTTACAGTAGATTTTAGTGAATATTTACGTTTAGCAAAAAATCTTCCAATGCCTATAAATGTAATGGTAATTGAAGTACATTTACCAAAGTTAACTTTTCAATGGTGTACAAGATTATTATCTGCACTTTCTATACGTCATGAATTAATTCCAATAAATTTATTAGAAATTATGTTACGTAAAATTGAAGAAGAAGTTGAAAATGCTACTATTATGGATCGTAATCTTACTTTAGTTGTACTTCAAAAATATTTAAATTATGATTCTTCTACTTTAAATGATAATGATAATAATAAAAGAAAACTTGTTGTTCAACATTGCTGTAATCGTTTATTAGTTTTAGAAGAAATAAATTCTATAGATTCTCTTACTAATTTTTTATCATCTCTTCCAGAAACTCTTCATGATATAGTTGAAAGACCAATTACTGATCATATTATAAAAAATTTAATACCAACTGTTTTAACAGATTTAGATATTTTATTATCAATATGCCGATTACTTTACAGACATAAATTACTAAATAATACTTTAAAATCTGTAATTGCAGAAAAATTTTGTACAAAAATTCTTCAAATAAAATTTGAAGAAGATATATCATTATTATCTTCTTCAATATCATATCCTCTTGGAACTGTATTAGCTTTAGCTTCATTATTATGTGAAGGTGATATTCAATTTGTATCAATTAATAATTCTTCTGATATATTATCTTCAACAAATAAATATACTAATGTTGCTAGTCGTGTTTTACAAGGTATTAGAGAAAGATATTCTTCTTTACAAGATAAACTTTTAATTATGAATATGTTAATAGAACAAAAAGATATAATTACAGTTGATTTAAATAAACAAAATCAAGTAACAATTAAAATTGCAGAAGAAATATGTGATGAACTTATTAAAGAATCTGAAAAAATGACATCTAGTGAATTTTCTAGACTTCTTCATTGTATTAGTAAACTTAAATGTTGGTATCTTATTAAAAAACAAAATAATTACTTTACTAAAGTTTTTCAAAATGCTTATAAACAATCTGATGCTCATAGTCGTTGTGTAATATTTAAAGCTATTTCTACAGAATTAGATCTTTTTCATAATTTTGAATCTTTTATGATTCCATTACTTGGAGAAGTTGTTAATGTTATGTCAAAAGAAGATATTGAAATGGTTCTTTCTTCAATTTTAGCTTTACCTTTAACAGAAGGATTAGAATTATTAATTGATGATATTGGGACTCGTGTTCTCTCTATGGTGGATCAATGTAAACGAAGTACATTAATACGAATGTTACAATGTCATGCAGCGTTTGAACTTCAAGATGATGCCCTTGTTATGCGTTTACTTTCTGTATTAGATGAACAATGTAATCGTGAAACTAGACTTGAAACTTCACAAGTTTTAACACTTTTACAATCTGTTGTAGATTTAGATGTACCGATTCCATCTAAACTTGCTATCACGTGTTTTAATTGGTTAGAACATCATGTAGATGCTATGAGTATTACACAACTTGGACAAGCTGTACGTTTAGCTGTAAATATAGAAATGGGATACACAGCTTCAGTGCATACAGTAGCGATGCGAGCTTTAGAACAAAGAGATGCAATACGAAGTAATATTAATTTTCGTAATTCAGTAGAATTACTTTGTGATGAGTTTAGTGTAGAAACACCTTGGCATTTAAAAGCTACTGTACTAAGAAAAAGATATCAAGTTGAAAGATTAAACGAATATCTTGAAAAAAGAAGAGAAATAGCGTCAGGAACAACAACAGCAGCAATAGCAGAAGAAGAAACATCCTCAGCTACTAGTAGTACTAATAGTACTACAGTAGCTGCTCAAGAATCGTTGTAAAACAAAACTTTTTCACATATATTTAAAAGAAAAAATATTTTTTTTTTTTTGTTTCTCTCTCTCTCTCTCTCTATTTTTCTCTTTTTATTGGAGTGCATCATCATTATTAGAATGCTAAACACATGAATTAAAACGTCTAGTTATTACTAGAAATATTTTATTTATAATCTACTTCTTTATTTTTCTATTATTTTCTCTCTCTCTCTCTCTCTCTCTACATGTATTTATTAAGATAGATATGACGAGTAGTGAGGATACCCTTGAAGGTGTCCTAACAGAGGCCACCATCACTCGTGCCTCCCGCCAGTATGATATTGAAGTTATATTTTCTCTCAATTTACACAATCAACGCCTACACTCTTTAAGTGATGCCTTGTCCCGCTGCTGCGCCTTATCTCGTCTTGATATCTCTCGGAATTCTCTCACTTCTCTTGCTGGTATTGCCGCCCTTGGTGGGTCGCTGGTGTCTTTAAATGCCGCGGAGAATCAAATTAATTCTATTAAAGAAATTGAAACATGTGGGCGACTGGAGGAGGCCTTCTTGGAGGGAAATCAACTGCGAGAGGAGGCGGCCCTCTTTCCTCTTACAGGCCTCACATCCCTCCGCCACCTTCGACTAAGGCGAGAGATATCACTAAATAATAATAATAATAATAATAATAATAATATTAATAGTGGTGGGAGAGGAAATAATAGCAAGGGAAATGAGGAAAGTAGTCTTACATTAACGCTAGATAACCCAATTTGTGCGGATGTAAAGAAGTATGAGGCTTTTATTCGTCGTTACTTTGCTGCAGTATTAATTGTGGATGGGTGTTGTTTTCGTTCCGTATTACCTGAAGAAATAATAGCGGCTACTGAAGTGCCATTAGTAATACCTGGTAATGTAGAGAATGAGAAGAAGAATGTGAATAACATAGAAGATGATCTTGATGAACGTATTTTTGCTAATGCTTTAGCGGAGTGTCGTGCTGCGTGCCGAAAGGCTATGTCTGTATAAAAATAAAAAAAATAACAACAACAACAACAAAAATAGATAAATATATGTAGATTCTTTTTTTTTTTTTTTTTTTAGATAAATAATTATAATAATAGGTATAAACATTATCTATTCTTCACCTTATTTTTATTTTTATTTTTATTTTTTCTTAATATTATTTTTTATTATAAATAAATAAATAAATTTTTTTTTTATTTTTTTCTCTCTTTCTTGTATTAGGTCCAGGTAAAGAAAAAGAAAAAAAAAAAAAAAATGAATGACTCTAACGGCGATTCAGAATTAAAACATGATAATAATGAATGTATTGCACTTGGTGATCATGTCATTCTCTCCGGTGGTGGTATTAAACGAATGGTTTTAGTTCAAACAGGAAATAAACTTCGTCTTGGTAGCGCAGGGACAGTGCAACTTGACAAACTCGCTGGCCTGCGTTTTGGTGAAGTACTTCAATATGATCCTAAAAATCGTATATTTATTGCCACAAATGAGTACCCGGACCTTGACATTACAAATTTAAATAAAGATGTTGAAGAAGCACGTGATAACAGGCATCTTATTGATGATAATAGAAATCAAAATCTTTCGAACGTGGAAATTGCCACATTACGACAAGAAAAAGGAGTAGATGAACTTTTAAATTCCCTTACAACAAAGAGTACAACATTTCATACAAAAACAGCCTATGCTCAAGAAAAATATCTTCGTAAAAAGAAAAAACGTTATGGTACATTATATAAAGTAGAACGTGTAACTCCTGATGGAATTGCAGAAATTCATTTACCTACAATTAATCCTTCGGATATGGAACCAGAAGAAATGCGTTGGATTAGACTTCGTGCTGATACTTTAGCACTTATTTTACATCACAGTGATGTTCATAGTGATAGTCGGGTACTTGTATATGATAAAACAAATGGCCTCCTTGAAGCCGCATTACTTTCACGTATTGGAGATAAAGGTTTAATAATGCAAGTTATGGATAAATCAGCGCAACCTAATATATTTCCTGCTCAAACTATGGGAATTTCTCGTATTCGAGAAATGTGGAAAGCTATTCCACGTAATGATGGTTTCCTTAGAGGTATTGAAAGTATAGAAGAAGTTGAAGGTGAGACAAATGGAAAAAGTAAAAAAAAATCTAATGATAATATTACAGTTTCACAGTGGGTACGAGGAATTGAAGCACGTCGTATGTTAAAAGAACGTCAAGCAGATTCTATTATTATTGTAGATGATGAAGATGCAGAAAGTGTATTAAATGATTTATTACCATTTGCTGCACTTGGTGCCCATATTGTAATATATAGTCCTTTTTTAGATGATTTAACAAATCTTTTTACACGATTAAAACGTGAATGTGTTAATGTTTGTATATCTGAAACATGGTATCGTCATCATCAAGTACTTCCAAATCGTACACATCCTACTGTTAATATGAGTACTGCAGGTGGTTATTTACTTACAGCTATAAAAGTTGATTTAAATAATAATAATAATAATAATATTTTGGGCACTACTATTTCTAATGTTTCATTAGTAGAGCAAAAGGAAGTTGAAAAAGAAGATAAAGAGGAAAAGGTAAATGAAGGTGAAGGATCACGCAAGCGTGTTAGAGAAGAATTAAGTGATTATTAATTCCATAATTCAGTGAAGAAGATTGTAATAATAGTGATGATGGTAATGGTGATTATAAGAATCGAGTAATACATATATATATATATATTTTGTTTGTTTTTGTTAAAGATACATCAGAATAAAAAAAAAAAAAAAAAAGTGAGAAAAAAAATTCTCTGTACTTTGTATCAATGGAAAATAATCATCTTTGCCATTATGTCTAACCTAATATATTGTATTATTTCCTGAGTTTTGTCTGTTTTTTTTTTTTTTTTCTTCTTTTTATATTCATATATCACTTATTTTTATTATTTTTCTAATACAAAAAGAAAAAAAAAAAAAAAAAGATTTTCTTTTTTTAGCTTTAGGTTCTCGTTTTACCTTTATTCACGTAATAATCCAAAGAAAAAATAAATAAAAAAATATGATCTACGACGTAAACTCTCCACAATATCAGCAATTCCTTAGGTCCAGTGGCCGCCGCCGTGAGGACTACACCAAAGGAGGGAAACCCGGTTTTGTAATGAATAAACAAACCAGCAAACCTGCAGGAGCCGCTAGTACTGGTTTGTAGAATCCTATTAAATATATATTTATATATAATAGGATAACTATGAATTTATGGGCCAATCATTTAAAAAAAAAAAAATAATAATTAATAATATATATATATATATATTAAAAAAAAAAAAAAAAAAAAAAAAAAAAGAGAGAGAGAGAAAAAGAAAAGGAAAAAAAGGGCAGAGTGATCAAGATAAAATAAATATATACATGTATAAATTTTAATTTTTTTTTTTTATATGTGTATATTTTATGAAAGATAAATGGGACACTTTTTGAACTAATAGTGTTACTTAGATCTTTTTTTTTTTTTTTTTTCGTTCTCTTTTTTCATTCTCTCTTTTTTTTTTTTTTTTGTTTTCTTTCCAAAATAATAAATGGAGTAAGAAAGGGTGAATTTTTTTTTCCGCCACTTTTCTTTTATCTCTAAACCACCCTAGACAAAAAAAAAAAAAAAAAAGTGACTTCCTTTTTAATTAATTAACTTGCTTATTTTTTTATACTTATATATTTCCTTTTTTCTATTTTTTTTTTTTTATTTTTCTTTATAAAGCACCCCTTCCCTCCCACCAAAAAAAAAAATAAAATAAAATAAATAAATAATAATAATAATAATAAAAGAAAAATGAAGCGTGTTTTTGATCGTTTTTATCGAGTTACTGGAATAGTATCAGACCCTAGTCAGCGAAGTGTTGCTAGTAAAGTAAGTTCATTAGTAATTCAAGGCGCCGTAGCTTTTTCTTTATTAGGAACTTTAGGCATTGATACCTCCCCATTAGTTGCCGCCGCTGGAGTTACTGGTGCAACTATTGGATTTGCTTGCAAAGATTTTGGATCTAATTTCGTTGCAAGTTTAGCATTAAGTGGGCAACAATCCCTAAGAACTGGGAATTCTATTATTATTGGAACTGGTGCCACCGCAGTGAAAGGAAAAGTAATGGATTGGGACACACGTTATTTATATTTGTGTAATTGTGAAGGACATATCGTGCATATTCCGAATAATATGGTGTTAAATTCTGTACTGGTGTGGGAAAAAGATGGGAAAGAAGAGAAAATAAATATTAATAGTCTTGTGAAGGAAGATGTGAGTTCAGATGTTGCTAAAGAAAGTAAAACACCAAAATAGGGGTTTTTAGGTTAGGTAATTAAAATATATATATAAAAAAAAAAAAGAGGTGCGGGTGGGAATATATTAGTGCTTCTTTATATATATATATATATATATATATATATATCATTATATTACTTTTAATTCTAGTTTTTTTTTTTTTCTTGATTATTATATTGTTTTTAAATTCCCCTTTTTTTTTATTTTATTATTATTATTATTATAATTTAAAATTTTTTTTTATGAATTAAAAAAGTATTATTTTTGAAAAGTATAATAAAATATATTATTAGAAAACAAAACATAATTTTAGTTTACTTATTATTTTCTTATTTTTATGAGTAAAATATGGCATCAATTTTTTTAGATGAAATTGGTTTAGTTCGCAGAACAGAAGCACTTATAAGACCTTTTCCGTTATCTACTACTTATGTAGAATTAATTTCAGGAGTATGTTTAGTTGCTTCAGTAAATAGTACCAAAGATCAATGTTGTTTAGAACTTATTCAACTGAATAATAATGATAGTAATAATAGAAATACAAAGAATTTTTCTGAAGAAAATATGACATTTGAAGATGAGAGAATTCTTGTTTCTATTCGTGCAAATTTTAGAACACCAAGAGTATTACAAATTCTTGAAGAAGAAGGAACTATTACAGCTATTGAACTTGTTCGTGATTATAAAAAACAAGATGGAAATAATGATTTAAATTTTGGAAAAAAACGTTCTTTAGATTCTCTTTATGTTCATTTATTTATTGGAACTTCTAATGGAACTGTTTTAATTTGTAATGCACTTAGAGGAACTATTATGACAATAGCACGATTTAAAAATCATAAAAATATTGGTTTAAATACTATGAAATCCTATGGAGAAGATAAATTAACAAATTATTGTCTTGGTGAGGCAATTGTTCGATTTGTGGTGCATTTTACTTCACCAGATGCACGTCTTAATGCAAATATTGCACAAGGTATAACAGCTGTAAAAACAGAAACAATTGATAGTATAAGTATTCTTCATAGTAAAGGAAGAGTTGCATTACTTAATAGAATATCTTTAGATATATTTATTAATGTTGCCTTGAATCGTCTTGATGGGAAACGTCCGTATTTAGCAATTGAGTGGTCTCCTGAAAGTAATATTAGTACATTTCCTACGGCTGGCCCTGCCTCTCACTTTGCTTCTTATGTGGATTGTATATTTCTTATGAAAGAAATTGATTATTATTCTTCTGTTGAATTACAAACAATAAATTATTCTTTATCATCAAATCATATACAAAGAAGTATTCGTGATGGGGCTTTTTATTTTAGTTGTAAAGGAGACACCACTGCTATTTTACGAAATGGTCCACAAGCAATGGGAGCTCTTTTAATTTGTGGAGAAATGCCAGCATTATCTCTATATACATTTGAAAACACAAGGCCTGCATTTTCAACTCGAGAAACTGTTAAAGCAGTTGTTTCTGTTTTAAGTGGAATGGCCAAACGAGTATGGTGGGGATCGCAAGATAATGATAATTCAAATTCATCAACAAATTTAACAAATTCAAATTTAACAACAAAGCCAAAACCATTATCTAAAAAACCACAAAATGCTAAAGATGCCTTTTTTGAAGCTGATATTATATTTGATCATGTTCAAATTGATCCAAGTTCACAGTGGGCCGCATGTTATAGTGAAAATACAGGGCGTATTTATATTTATGATCTCATGGGAGGAAATATATATAAAGTTATGAAGGGATGTCGAGCTGCGGAATTTCAGTGGATTATAACTTATTTTGCAGGAAAACGAATATTACTTTTAGTGGTGCATCTTTTACTTCGACATGCTATTGAAATTTATTCATTACGATTAGGAAAACGTGTGGCGGCGCGTCATGTCCCACAGGGTTCTATATTACTTCGCCCAGAAACATCTTTATCTAATACAGGTGTTCTTTTATTAACAAAAGAAGGTAAAATTATTCGTTTAAAAGTAGAACTTGATATGAAAGAAGAAGGAAAAGAAAAGATTTTTAGTGTTTCCTCTTTACAAAATATTCATGCTTCAATAAAGGATCGATTACCTGGTTTTAAAGATTTAATGCATCATGATAAAACATATAGAATGATGCCATATGATATTTTAATATCAGCACTAAATTTACCTTTACCTGATCCTGTTACAGATGAAATAATTTTTACAACATATAATTCAAAAATGAAAGATTTAGAAAATTTAATTAAAACACAATTTTCACCTGGTTTATCAGATAATAGATGTTTAACAATAAATTTACCTTTAACAGTAAATAATATTCCACGTGATATTACAGCATCACAATGTTTAAATTATTTAGAATTACAAATTTCTTGTGTATCCAACTATCGTCGTTCTTTATTAAGAACAATAGTTAGTGAAGGAGATGAAAAAAATAAAAATTTATCATCTTCTTTAAATAATGGAATTTTATTTTCTGAACAAGGTGAACTACATCCATTACTTGAGCAAGCCATATGTAATATATTATCAGAATATTCTAATGATTTTAATAAAGAATTATTAAATCTTATTGAAAATATATTACCTTCTATACAACGTTTAATTCGTACTTATGAAAATAATAATTTAAATAAAAATTCTAATCAAGAGATAAATTCATTATCTATTAATATATTTATAAATTTTTTTAACTTTGGTGGGTATAAATTGGAGTTTTTACGAAATTTAGTTGAAGAATATGAGTGTAAAGGAGATAAAACATGTGATGTATGGTCAGAAATTGGAGCTATATTTTATGGAAATAATCGTGGAATAAATTGTTTAGAAAATCAATTAGAAAATTTTAGTGCTTTAGGATTTCAAACTATAGATGTAGCTATTTTATCTTTATCTTGGTTATCTCGTTCTTTTGCGTATAATCCAAAATCTTTATTTATTGGTTCATTTTCAAGTTTTATATATTTGCTTAAAACTTGTAATGATTCTGCTTTTATTACAGGAATTGAATATATTCCATGTTTAACAAAAGAAATGAGTTTAAATTCTCAATATAGAGAAGCATCTATTTTATTTATGATTATTTGTATGATTATTAGACAAAAAGAAAAACCTATAAGTAAAATTTATTATAATCGATATATAAATTTATTACGTCAATTTTTAGCTTTAAAATTATTATTTAATCAATGTGAAAGTCTTATTACAGAAAATTCAAAATCTTTGTCTAAAAATTCTTTTAAACAACTTCGAATGATAGATTTACTTCCTCGTGAAGGTGGTGATACATTAAATGCATATTTTTTAAAAATTTATTCTAATTCATTTGCTCTAACTCTATGTGAAAATATTATGGGAAATGATAACCTTAAAAAATTATTAGCAGGAGTAGAAATAATGGAAATATTAAAATTAATTTATATAAGAGATGAAAATATAGATTGGACTTTAGAAACTCCATGGTATAAAGATGGAACTTGGAATCATGAATTATTTTTAAATGTAGTTTTACATCCATTAATTTCTGCTTTTACTGTTATTACAATTCAGTTAACACAGGAAAAAGAAGAAGAAGAAGAAGAAGAAGAAAACGAAGAAGAAGAATTAGAGAAAAAAACATTGAATGGAAAAGCTACACCACAGCAATTATCAGGGTTAACTTTTATTTTAATAGTGGGACTTATAATTCTTGAGAGAGAACTTAAACCTTTACGTGAGGAACCCCTTCGTTTTTTAAAAGATAATTTAATTCCTGATGCTAATCTTTTTGAAGGTTCAGAGAATACAGAAGTTTTTCATTTACATCATCCTAGAGGAAGTCGTTCCACACGTGATTATTTTAAAAGTTGTCGTGAACTTTTAAATTTTAATCAAAAAATTTTATTTCAACTTTTAGATCAAAATGAATGTATTAATTGTGAAAAAATACATGAATCAATACTTTGTCTTTTATCAGAAGATGATAATTTAGTTTTTCCACTTATTCCTGTTATAATTCGTTTTGAAATGAAAAATTTTATACTGCTAGTTAAAGAAAATTCAAAACTTTTATTAAATCGTCTTCAAGAAGCTTCCTCTTTTATTGATACTATTATATTTTTTGCTTTTACAGAAACTGGAACTCGTTCTTCTTCTCCTCTACTACCTAATAATAATAATAATAATAATAGTAAAAATACTATTACTGGGTTATCATCATCATCTTTTTTAAAATCATTATCAATTTCATGGACCTCCATGTATGAGGATAGAGAAGTAATGTTACATTTATTACCTAGTAATATTTCTAAAGATTCCTTAAAAGAAGATTTGACATTAAATAAAATAAAATCTCGTAGTACTCTTTTAAATCATTTTGTTTTTACAAGTACTATGAATATGTACACTGAAGAACGTAGTAATATTACTAATAATTTATGTAAATCATTAGGTTTATCTAATATTATTTATGATATGCCACAAATTGTACTTTTTGATGCTGCAGCAAGAAATTTACTTTCTAATGATGAAGTAAATCGTTTACTTAATAATGTAACAAATCGTCATTTAGCGGCTTATATTGCCGCAGTAGATTTTCGAATAATTGTTTTCTGTTGTTTAAAATATTATACAGATATGAAAAAAAATATTCCAAAAGATAATCGTATGGAATTGCAAAGATTAGCTCTTAAAATACAAAGTATGCATAGTCTTATGTCAGAAGAATGTCGAACATGGATACATATTGATATTGGTAAAAAAGAAACAAATATTATAACAATAGAAGATAAAAAAGAGAAAAGTTTACCAGTTGAATATCAATTAGTAGCATGTTCAGGTTGGTATACATTTCAAGATTTTCGTTTAGTAGAAAATAAAGTTCGAGAAAGATTACAATTATCACGTGCTACTGTTGAATTTCTTGATTTTAAAGCACTTCTTCTTACATTAGCAACTGTAGCGGCTGAAGGGGATTCTTTACTAACGGGGACATCACAGTGTGTGCTGGCGGAGTTGCCTAATGTTGCCATTCGACTTTGCTCTGTAATATAAAAGAAAATAATATTTAATAATATTTAATGGATGAATTTAATAATACAGCGTTTCGATTATTATTATTATTATTATTATTATTATTATTATTTTGGGGTTTTTTTTTTTTTTTCTTTTGAACCATTATATATGTTTTGATTATTTTTTCATTTGTGTATGTTTCTCTTATAATAATAGTATTTTGTCTTAAATTCTATTTTCTTAATATATATTTTTTTTCTTTTTCTTTTTTTTTTAATTATTTTATTATTGCTTACTTCGTAAACAATACGGTAAAATAAAAAATAAAAATGCAATCAAATAACAACAATAATAATAATAATAGATAACAATAGTAATTAATAAAAAATGGCTTCTCTTTCCTCTATGGAGAACTCTCTAGAGCGGGAGCGTCGGATTGGTATGCACTTTTCCCTTCTACATTCCTATCTGAAATCTCCCAATAATATTAATACTATTAATAATAATAATAATAATCATAATAATAATAATATTAATATTATTAATAGTGAGGGGGCAGAGTGGGAGCGTGTTGGAGTTTCTCTCAAAACACTTTATTCAGATTTTGTAGTGCGGGAGATGTCACCACTTTACTCTGATGGGGCCCCACTTACTCTAGAGAGTTTACCCATCCCACCAGTGAAAGATAATAATAATAATAATAATAATGGGAAATCTTTGAAACGAAAACGTGAAGAGTTAAATGATGAAACAGTGGTGAATACTTCAGAAGAAGATATAAAGTTTGAAGTCAGGGATGAGAAAGAAGAAGAGTTACTTAAAAATGTTCAAATAAAATTTGGTGTTTTTTTAGATACAGATGACTTGACATTACTTGTAGAATCATTACGAAGGGATGAAAAAAAAATAACATTTAAAAGTACATTAACAAAAGAAAAACGTACTAAAGTTCATGAATTAGTAAAAGAATTATTAGGTTCAACACATATAAGTCGTACAGAAACAGGTGCTCTTGTAATTGAAAAAGCAACATCTATATTAAGAAGAGAAGAAATTCGTCGATCAAATCCTAAACGTACACAGAAATTTTTACATTTTACTCTTTATAAAGAAAATATTGATAGTAATCGAGCAATACGTGCTGTTGCAAATTTTCTTGGTTTACAAGTTCGACAACTTTTTTTTAGTGGAACTAAAGATAAAAGAGCGGTAACTCTTCAACGTGTTGCTGTTAGAGGTTTGTCTTCAGAAAAATTATCAGAAATAAATAATAGATCTTTTGGCCCAGAAAGTAAAGTAAAAGTTTGTAGTTTTAAAGAAACTGATATTGGTTTACGTTTAGGTGATACATTAGGAAATCATTTTCAAATTGTACTTCGTCTCTTACAAGGAAGTTCAGAAATATCAAATGAAATGATTAAAACAATTAAATATATTATAAGTAATATTGGTGTTATTAATTACTTTGGACCTCAACGATTTGGAACAACAGAAGTGTTAACAAGTGATGTTGGTATTCATTTATTAGCAGGTAGATTTAAAAAAGCTTTAGAATTTATATTTGAATCTAAATCAATAGTTGAACCTAATCTTTTACCTGTAAAAGAAGCAGTTGAAAAAGGTTGTTTTGAAGAAGCTTTAAAATTATTACCAAGATATTGTTTTCAAGAACGTGATATATTAAATCATTTAGTACGCTTTCCTAATGATTTTAATGGTGCTTTTCATAAAATACCAAGAACTCTAGGAATGCTTTACTGTCATGCTGTACAAAGTTTAATTTGGAATTTTATAGCTTCTGAAAGATTAAAATTAAGTAAAGAACCTCTTATTGGTGATTTAGTACTAAAATCACGTTACACACAAATTTTAAAAAATAAAGATGATCAATTAATCAAAGAAGAAAATAATAATAATAATATTTATATGGATGATATAAAATTTCAAAAAGATGATGGTTTACCAGAAGTTGTAAAACTAACAGCTGAAGATATAGAAAGTGGACTTTTTAATTTAACGGATATTCTCCTAACAGTTCCTGGGCCTGATACACAACTTCACTACCCGGATATTTCTGTTTGTAATCGTGAGGCATATTATGCAGAGCTCTCAGTAAGAGGTGCGGAAGCTCTTATGAGTTCTGATAATTCTCTTGTAAAAGTTTTTCACTTTCATGGCACCTACCGACCATTAATTATACGACCAAAGAATTTTGAAATGCGTATGGTGAGTACAACAGGACCTCGTGTTCCAATTATTCCAACAGATTTAGAAGTGTTAACTGGAGCTGTTTCTGCTTCAGAGGGTAATGATGAAATAAATAATAATAATAATAATAATAATAATAATTGTAAGTCCACATCGCTATTTAAAGCAATTGTAGTTGAATTTTCTCTTCCACCTGGATCATATGCTACTAGTGTTTTAAGAGAGTTTAGTGTTTGCTGTTCAGAAGGGTATCATGCTACAGTATCTTCATGTAGTGATTGTGATGACTTTATTAATGGTGATTCAGATGTTATAACACAATAGAATTATCGATTTTTTTTTAAAATTTTTTTTTTTTTTTTTTTCCCCCTTTTATATGGGTATTATATCTAAAAAAAATTTTCATCTATTAACCTTTGAGTGTTTAAATATTTAAATACAAAAAAAATATATATATATATATATAAATCGTGTAAAGGAAAAAAAAAAAAAAGAAAAATCCTTTTTTTCTCTCTTGATCCTATATTAAATAATAATAATAATAATAATAATAATAATAAAAAGAATACATACATATATACAATATTTCTATGTTTGAGTTTAATTAATTTGTTTCTCTGAAATTAATAGAAAGGTTCATTTGTATCAAAGAAAACTGTATTATTATTATTAGTATATTTGTATTTTTCTTAAATTCCGTATATACGTATATTTTTTGCCTTTTTTTTTTTAAATCATTTTTTTTTTCTTTTTCGTTAATTAATAGGAGCAAAGACAAGACCATTGTTATTAATAGTATTAATAATAATATCTTTTAGTTGTAATGATAATAGATATTCTTCAGAGAGAAGTTGAGGCATTGAGTGCTGAGGTGACTCGTTTACGTTTTATGGTTTACAGTGTGATGAAAAATGTACATGAACCACCATCTCAAATAGATGAAACTGAAAAATATAAAGTTAGTCAAGATAATAGATTTAAAACGAGATCTTCTATTAATAACACGGAACCAGACACTCAATGTAGTATTAATAATAGTGATAATAATAATAATAAAACTGAATTATCAATTCTTGCAAATCCAGAATTAGTAGAATTGTTAAATCACCTTTTAAGTGCTACTAAAGATGCATCAATAGCATCTTCATTACTTAAAGATAAAAATGAATTAAAAGATACAAAAAATAACAAAGAAATAGAAGATACTCGAAGACAAAGTAGAAGAGGAAGGATGAAAAAACATGGGCAACATCATTCTAGTCTAAAATCTTCATCATTATCATCATCTTTATCATTATCAAGATCATCATCTGCTTCAAGTCATAAATATAAAAAAAAAAAGAGAAAATCTCAAAATAATTATCATAAAAAAGAAAAAAATCAAGAAAACGCAATCAACAAAGAAAAGTATTATAATATATCATTATCTCAGATAAACCGAGCTAATTCTGTTGAAGATAATGATAATAAAAAAAGTGAAATTTTTAGTCAATCAGAATTAAAAGAAAAAGAAGTTGAAAAATCTCATAGTAAAAAAACTAGTTTACTGCCAAAAAATAAAATTATAGATTCAATGTCTATACATAATAGTCCTAAAATATATTCTGATGTAGTAAGTAATCATCCTACATCTCTTAGTGCTTCACAACGAATGTATGCATCATTCATGGGTTCACTCTTAGCTATTAATAAAAATGAAATTTCTGTTAATGTGAATAGTCAAAACACATCCACTATTGAAGAAGCAATACATTATAAGGAAAAAGTAGAAAAGATAACTCCTACCTCAGATGAAAATGTTCATCCATTAATTCAAAATCATAATTTATTTCCTAAAAATTCTAGGCAAGAACATATGTCTCCTGAAGTAACAAAGGAAAAAACAAAAGAAGTAGAGGCTTTAGCTCAATTTACACCAATGAGTTTAGGTCGTACGATACCGGCTCAACGACCTAGTTTATTAGAACGTCTTCGTGGATCAAGTGATGAGTCCAGTACATCAAATGAAGAACATTGGGAGCCTACTTCTGCTCAACAAATTGGGGTAAGTACGGAATTGCGTTCAACAACGTATCAAAGTGCAGTTGATAAAACATTTTTAGCTGCTAGTCTCGGAACTACAACAAATAATAGTGGTGCATTGGGGGCAGCACATATTACTCCATCGGGTTCTACTGGAGGGTTTGCTCTTGAAATGCTTGATGAATATGATTTTGCTTTACAAGATTCTTTTGAAAGGAGTTAATACTTAAGAAGTAATCCATACTTGCTGCATTTACACCCTGTCATCTCCTTCAATATAAAGTATCAATGCTATATATATATATATATATAAATACATAGATAGATATATACATGTCTTCTTTATTTGTCTGGAAAAATACCTCTATATCTTAAGAGTGATTCTTCCTTATTTTTATAAGTGATAAATTTATGGATATTGAGTATTTCCTTTTATTCTTTTTTTTTTTTCGAAGGGAAGGGAGGGAAAAGACATCATTAGTGCCTACCTAACTCCTTTATCAGTTTCTTAATTTTATTTGTATTTTCTAGTATTGCTTTTTTTTTTCCCCCTCCTCCTTTAATCCTTCTCTGTACTTCCATATAATTACCTCACAAAATTTGTAAGTGAGGTAAAAATGAGCGTCAGTTTTCGAGCGCTTTGTGAAGAATTGAGTCGTTTGCAGGTGCGCATGATTCGTCGCAATGGTAATCCGGCTCAACTTACATCAGAATCAATTCAGACAATTCAAACTTATCGTGATGCTATAGAACCAAAACGTAATAATTTACCATATGTCCCTTTTTTTTTTTTTTTTTGAGAAGTTTTGCAACTCTACTTTCACGTGCAGATATAGATTCTACACATGATGCTCTTATTTCTGCAGGTAAACTTGCTGAAGCATATGTTGACAGTAATCATGGTGAAGTAAATGAATCTGCGACGGTTCTTCAGTCATTAATGATATTATCACCTCATCATATCAAATTAAAAAATTCATTTAGTGAAAAAAATTTCATCATTTTCATCACCTTTAAAATTTTTAGTAGCTCCATCTTTTCAAAATACATTATAAAAATGGGAGAAACAACGACAAATACGTCCTCATACATCAACTCTTTTAACTCTTCCTAGAAGTACAGATTTTGTTTACGGTGAAAATTTTAATTTACTTCTGTAGGTGCTGATATAAGAGGACTACTACCTATCAAAAGTAAAGTTCAAATGGAAGCGAAGGTGCAAAAATGTACTCATTCTAGATATATCTTACGGGCATTGCGCGAGATGCAACTATCAAGATTAGATGCTGGAACTTGCCTAAACTGTTTAGCTAACATAGGTTTTTATGATGCTGAACTCTGTAACGCGTGTTGTGAGGTCTTGTTTTCTTCTCATGCACTTCTCACAAGTCAACAGCTTGCTCAAATAATTTATAGTCTGGGGATTCTTCAACATAGGCATATTCATCAAAATGTTTTTTCTAGTATGATAAATTTCAAAAAATGTAACGCTGAAGCTGTTCGACAACATGTAATGGGACTTGGAATGCTTAAACAACCTCCTCCTAATGAACGTGCCCTTATGGATGGTATATTCTTACACGCGTTACGAGCAACTGATCCTATGGAATTTGCATCTTCACCAGATGATACTCTAACATCGGACTGGTTTTTATCAGTTGGTCATGCCCTAACATGTTTAGATATAATACACTACAAATATCGTTTAATGATGGCACGAACAGAGCGTAGAAGTATAATCCATCTAACAACACAGCAACGTTGTAAGATGCTTTACGGTCTTGGAGGTATACCAATAGAGAATATACCTAAAGAACTTATACAATCCTGGAAAGGTAAAGCTATACGAACAGTAGAAGTTCTTAGCGATCGTCTCCAATATGATGTTGAACCATCTGATGGTCCTTTTGTGATGAATGCTTTGTTATTTGCTGGTATTCATGAACATCCGATGATTCCTCAACAGCCCATCTTAGACTCGAACGAAAACCCAGTAGAAGTTTTACTTCTAACTTGGGAAGTATGTCCAAAGGAACGTGTTCTTCACTTAACGGAGCAAATAAGACCACAACATCTAGGAAAGGAACCAAATGCGACACTATCTCACGTGTTAACTGTAATTGCAAATAATTGTTCGGCTTCACCCATTGATTTATAATGTTTTCCTCCTTTGTGTGATGCAATCACTAACTACAATAGTGAAATGAGTGTGAAAGAGGCTTTGGGTAGGATGTAGGTAATTCAATGTATCCTTATTGGGAGGCGATACCAAGACACTTTGTTGGCTTTACTTGGGAATGTGTGGCGACAGCGACACTCCATGAAGCTGGAGCAGCAATCCCAATGCTGTCGAATGCTTGAAGGACTAGGTCATCTGGATATCGCTGTGCAATTACTTGAGTACATGGCTTCTCAATAGGTAATCACTGAGTTTTTTTATTTTTGTATAAAAAAAAAAAAAAAAAAAAAAAAACGTGAAAAGGTATTTCTTTTGTTCTCTTACATACACATATATATATATACAATCAAAAAGAATAAAAAATACCATTTCTGTTGGTTTTAGCGAGAGAGTGTTATTGTAAATGTATATTTATTCTTACACTTAAGTATTGCCCTTTTTTTTTTCTTTCTTAGTTTTATATTTTGTTTTTTTATTTTACATTGACTTCCAATATCTCTACTAGGATTTAAATTTTGAGAGTAAAGAATTAATAAAGTGTAAAATGCATTCTTTACAACCTTTCCCATCGATAGCTGAGGTTGCAAGTGTCTCTGGTGCCAACGAGGAGAGCGAGAATGCTGTCCCACTGCATGCTGAAGAAACGAATGAAGGTGTATATTGCCATCCAGAGGCACGGGCACTGTTTAACAGGGCTCCTTGTCTTCGCTATATTCCACTTTTCGGTGCAACAACAGAAGGATATGGTCCTAAACCTGTTCTCTCTATTGGACTCTCGTATTTCCTCTGTAAAGGTCTTGCTGATTACCTGGTTAGACTTTCGGTACCGGGTATGTTTCTAAGACGTTTTGGTGTGGATGGAATGGTATATCAGCGTTTGGGGAATCTTGCCTCAATGGGATGGTCAGTCAAACCACTCACAGCTGTGGTAAGTGACGTGTTTCCATTTTTTGGTTACACTAAACGATGGTACATGCTTGCTTCATGTATAGCAGGTGCTGCATTTTCCCTCGGTTACGCTCTACTACCTCCTAATCCTGGTAGTGCTGAAAAAGCCGCAGGACTACTGTTTCTCACCTGCTTTACAAAGGCAAATGTGGATATTCTAATGGAGGGTCACTACAGTCGCATGATGCGTCGTCTTCCTGGACCTGGACCTGCGCTTGTGAGCTGGATTTGGTTTTTTATTATGTCTGGTTCAATGATTTCTGTTGTCGCTGTAGGCCCCTTGACTGATGCTCTTATTCCCCAGGTTGCCTCTTTTATGGCTACTGGGTTACAGCTTTTAACTTGTGTATTCTTCATATTTAATTGGCATGGAGAGTTAACTAACCGTGAAGAGCGCCTGGAGGATGCCCGCATCATGTACAAAGATAAGTTAAAGGAGGATCAAGCTGCCGTAAAACCACAGAATAGTATACCTCAGAAGGAGACAAGTGAAAACGGAGAGGAGATGCGTGCTGACCCTGATGGGGATATGCTGGGCTACAGTGCGGTGATGCCGTATGGCTCACAAGATGGGGAAGTGATGCCATTTGAATTTGAAGAACCACGTCAGTGCTGCTGTGGTGTGTTTGAAATTAATGCTGAAGTCTGTCGCCGCAACCTACGTGTGACGGTGTACAGTATACTAATGGCGTGCTGTGTTGTTACAGTGGCTGTTGTCTCTATTCTAGGGACGAAGGAACAGCTTCTTTACACTGCCATTGCAGTTTCTGTTGTACATTGTGGTTTTAACTTCTACGCTTTTCCTCTGATTATTGCCAAAGCTAATCTTTTTAGCTATTTACAGTCAGCGTCAGGTGTAACTTTCTCTGGCCCCACCTACGAATTTTTTACAGCATCACCTGATTGTCTACCAAATGGACCATATTTTACTGCATTTTTTTATCAGACTGTTGGAGGTTTAATTGGTACTGTTGCCCAAATTTTGGGTATTATTTTGTTTAATTATGTATGCTCTAAGCGAACGTACCGGATGACCTTCCTTGTGACTGTCCTGCTTGCCGTTGCAGCAGCTATCTTTGATTTAATGATTGTCATGCGCTGGAATCGCCCCCATGTCAGTGATCACGCTGTGTTTATTTTGGGTGAAACCATTGTCGCTGGTGTGATCTCAATGCTTAATTGGATGCCGATGATTGTTTTACTATCACGTTTATGCCCTCGTGGAAGTGAAAGTATGGTATATTCAATTCTCGCTGCCTCTGGTAATCTTGGACAATCTATGGGCTCTATAATTGGTTCATTAATTATGGAATATCGTTTGCCAGTGAAGACCACTGTACCATGTGATTTCTCTAATTTGATGTGGCTTATTATTATTGCTGGATTTTTGGCCCCCTTGGTGCAGATACCTATGATATTTCTCCTAATTCCAGCAGGACGCATGTGTGATCCTCTTGACTTGAATGAAGGTAAGACAATTCAAATACATAAAGAGAATATAAACGGAAAAGAAACCCCAGAAGATTCAGCTACATCAGGGGAGCAAGAAGGGACATCAGTAAAAAATGGTAATAATTTACCAAAATAATGATATCATAATTTGCCTGTAAGACCTTTTTAATAATGCAAGAATAAAATGCAAAGTATAATATTTCTCTTTTTTCTAATTTTTTTACTTTTTTTATAAGAAATGTATTGATGCACATTTTGTTGTGCACATTTTGTTGTGCACTTTTTTTTTTTGTTCCTTTCCCTTTCTCTTTCCCTTTTCCAAGGTTTTTTTTTTTTTTTTAATGCACTTTAGACTGTTGTACTACTATTAGATTAATGACAAGCAAATGCAGTGAGAATGCATTTTTTTCGTTTAAGAAAGTAATTGTTTGTTCATTTTTCACTCTCTATGATCATTTTCTCTCGTTGTTTCTCTCGTTGTTTTATTTATTTTTTTTCCTTCCTGTGTGTTTTTTTTTTTTATTTTTCTTTTTTTTCCGTAATAATAATACCCCTTCTATTTATTTTTTATTTTTTATTTTTCATATTTTACACTTTGTCCGCTTTTTTGTTGTATATCTACTGTCTTTTAAATGCAAGCGACTCCGTTTGATACATAATTTTTGTATCAATACCTGAATAAAAAAAGTAAATATCTATTTTATAAATGCATTTTCTATTTTCTATTCTTTTTTTTTTTCCCCTTTGGGAATTAATGTTTTACGTGTGACGCTTTTTAGGTAAAAGAAAAAATAATTTTAATGTTTTATTTTCTGATTTTCTACAATAAAATCTTGTATTAATTGCTTAAAACGTATTGAAGTGCATTTATTATTATTATTATTATTATTATTATTAATATCATATTTTGTTTCTTTCTTACCTTGTTTTATATTTTGTTTTTTTATTTTACATTGACTTCCAATATCTCTACTAGGATTTAAATTGTGAGAGTAAAGAATTAATAAAGTGTAAAATGCATTCTTTACAACCTTTCCCATCGATAGCTGAGGTTGCAAGTGTCTCTGGTGCCAACGAGGAGAGCGAGAATGCTGTCCCACTGCATGCTGAAGAAACGAATGAAGGTGTATATTGCCATCCAGAGGCACGGGCACTGTTTAACAGGGCTCCTTGTCTGAGAACCATTCCAATATTTGCTACTGCAGCAGAAGGATACGGTCCTAAACCTGTGCTTTCCCTCGGTCTGTCATTCTTTATGTTTAAAGGTGTTGCACATTTTTTGATTCGCGAATCAATGCTTGCTATGCTAACAAGACGTTTTGGTGTGGATGGAATGGTATATCAGCGTTTAGCAAATCTTTCAAGGATGGGATGGTCGTTGAAGCCCGTGGCAGCTGTGGTAAGTGACATGTTTCCATTTTTTGGTTACACTAAACGATGGTACATGCTTGCTTCATGTATAGCAGGTGCTGCATTTTCCCTCGGTTACGCTCTACTTCCTCCTGTTCGTGAGAGCGCTCAAAAGGCTGCGGTTTTAGTTTTTCTATCTTCCTTTACAAAAGCGGTATTAGATATTCTTCTGGAAGGTCACTACAGTCGCATGATGCGTCGTCTTCCTGGACCTGGACCTGCGCTTGTGAGCTGGATTTGGTGTTTTGTTATGATTGGATCCCTTATTTCTGTTACATTTGTTGGTCCACTTTCTGATGCCAAACTACCACATATTTTGGCTTTTATGGCTACTGGGTTACAGCTTTTAACTTGTGTATTCTTCATATTTAATTGGCATGGAGAGTTAACTAACCGT